>PITA01023084.1:0-28934 GCA_004023965.1 Spilogale gracilis
GGGGGGGGGGGGGGGGGGGTGCGGAGAGGAGGAGGAGGGGGAAGCTATGCTCAGGGGTGAGAACCACCTCCCCTTGGAGGCCCCTGTGGGGGGCGGGGGAGGGGTGAGTGGAGGGAAGGTGGTCACTTTGTTGAGGGCGCCTGGAGTCCCTGTCAGAAGTGTCGGGACAGCAGTCCCGGGGGAGGGGTGGGGGGCGTGTTCTTCCCCCCAGCAGCCTAGTGGCCCAGGCATGGATGTGGCCTGGGGGGCAGAGAGGGCCCATGGCATCAAGGGTGTGTGTGAAGCTTGAGAGGCCCTGAGCCCCAGCCTGCAGAGCTCCCCCAGGCCGGGCTGCAAGGCTGGCCCTCTCTACGGGGGGCAGGGAGCCTCACAGTCTTTCGAAAACACGTGAACTTCCTTTGTGCCTGAAATGGGTCACCCAGGGTTTCAAGTACCCAGGAAATCAGAGATTGTCAGCTGTGATGCTTTTTATATTTAAAATGTGATGCTTTATTTGTTGGACCCAAATCGCATTTGGGGAAGTGTCCAGCATAATGATGGGGAATTAATTCTGGTCATTTCCCAGAGAAAGAACAAGATGTTTTATTGGCCAGTGATTTCATGCACCTGATTTGGTCCGCAGACACCAGATGAATGTCTAAGGAGACTTAAGTTCCAGAAAGGTCTGTAGAGTTATGTAAAAGCATACATTGATAGTTACGTCTCTCCCCACACAGTTTATCTTTTCCCGAATAGTCACATGTTTTTTTCGTTTGCTCTCGGTGGCAGCCTGTGGAGGGCCGGCCGGCGGGACCCCCGCGGGGTTATGGGTGGTGATGGGGCGTGAGGCCGGGCTTGTCCTCAGGGCGCGAGCTCCGCAGGGGGGCGTGCACCTGGAGGTCCCGGGTGACTTTTGTTTTTGACTTTGGATTTTTATCGTGGTGACATGTGCAGGAGGGCTCGGTGACCCCGGACGGCGCTCCAGTCTTGCCCTCCTCTGTGCCCCAGCGCCCTCTCCTCTCCGGGGAAGGGCACCTGGCAGAATTCAGCATCTCTTCCCAGGAAGGTAATGTGATGTGTTTTTTCTTTGTGTCTAGGGCTCAAAATTTGGGCGGGGAATCGGATTCACTCAGACTTCTCAGCGCACCTCTGCCCGGAGATCGTTTGGAAGATCCAAGAGATTTAGCGTCACTCGCTCCCTTGATGACCTGGAGGTATTTGATTTCAGTTTTTCTCTTTCCTTCTTTAGGTTTTTTTTTTTAAGATTTTTATTTATTTATTAGAGAGAGAGAGAGAGCAAGGGCCGGGAAGCTGGAGAGGTAGAGGCAGAGGGAGAAGCTGACTTCCAGCTGAGTGGGAAGCCTGAGGCAGGACTCGATCCCAGGACGCTGGGATCATGACCCAAGCCGCAGGCAGTCGCCTAACAGACTGAGCCACCTGGGCGCCCCTTCCTCGGCTTTTTCATGCTGAGATGAACATCTGCCATGCAGATGTGTCTGAATCTTCGCAGATCCCACCCCACCCTTCTCCGCTCCTTCCCTCTCCCTGGGTAACCGTGATCTTTTGTGCTGTCTTCTGTGCGTAAAGGCCCACGGATGCGAGCTGGGCTCGCACGGACTCCGAGGCAGGGTCTCTCGTGGCCGCTTTGTCAGAGATCGGGTGCTGACGCACGGATAGGGTTCTCTGCGCTTACTCGGGGTCCTTACAAAAGCGAGCAGACCACAGCAAGCTGCAGCAGAGGGCACGGAGGCCCTGCGCTCCCGGCTCACCTGGGTGTGGGCCACGGGACACGGATGAGCCAGTGTGGACGCGTTCTCGTCACACTCGCCGTGTGCACGAGCGGCCGCTCCCTGTGCCGTGCGTTCGCCACCTGTGGACACGTGTGTGATGTCACACGCGGGGTTTCACCCCTGACAACCCTGGTCACCCCCCCTTCTCCCCCCAGCCCTTCCTGGGCAAGCCCCGCCCCTCCCGTGGCTCCCTGTGTGCTCTAGTACTTTACACGGAGTGTCGCTCTGCCCCCTTGCACACCCTGGCGCGTTCCAGGCTGACCCCCGTGGCCGCAGTCCCGTGTCTGCTTGTCGCGGGGCGTCCTGCTGCCACTTGCTGGGGCTCTGCACGACCTGCTGTTGGCACGCCCCCGGGGGGAGCGGGAAACGCACTTGTCCGCGTGGGCCCCTCGAGCACGTGCGCGGGTGGGGGCCCAGCTGTGGCTGCTCGCCGTGGCTGTCCCCACGCAGGCTCTGGTCACCCTCCTCCCCCGCACCGGGGGCCCTCCGACTGCAATGTTCCGTCGCAGTGAAAGGGCACCTGGGTTTCTTTGCATCTCACGGCTGGTGGGCGAGGCCGTGTGGCCACTGCGGGCTCTCTGGCCGGTCCGCTTCTCGCTGTTCTGGATCAGCGGCGTGTTCGGGTCCTTTTTCTGTTTTTAAAAAAGATTTTCTAGTTTTTCTTTATGTATTACTCTAGATGTGGGTCCTTGGTGAAATAAATGTTTGAAAAAGTCTTTCTGGGGGATCCTGGGGGCTCAGTGGGTCAGGCGACTGCCTTCAGCTCGGGTCATGATCCTGGAGACCCGGGATCGAGTCCCACATCGGGCTGCCTGCTCGGCGGGAAGCCTGCTTCTCCCTCTCTCACTCCCCCTGCTTGTGTTCCCTCTCTGGCTGTGTTTCTCTCTGTCAAATAAATAAATAAAATCTTTAAAAAGAACAATCCTCGTGGCTTGTTTCCGGCTTTGTTTCGGGTGTCGTCAGTTACACGTGCATTTAACGAGTGAGCTGCCCCCGCTGTTGGTGCCCAGCTCTGCAGTGTCACACACACGGGGTCGCGGGGCCCACCCTCCGTCGCCAGCACTCTTCCTCTTGCAACACGGAAACTGTCCCCTTGAGACACGACTCCTCGTCCCCCTCCCCGGTCCCCGGCGCCCACCACCACACTTTCTGTCTCTGTGGTTTTGATGACCCCAGGTCCCTTGTGCAAGGGCGCTCAGACGGGGCCTGGCATCCCGCGGGCACTGCGTCCTCCAAGCTCGTCTGCAGTGTAGCAGCTGTCACATCGTCCCATGGTCTCCATTCCGTCCGTCTTGTGGGGGAGGCGCATTGTGTCCATCTGTCTGTCCGACTGCGGACGCCCCCGTGGAGGATCTCGCTGTGAACACCATGGTGCGACCATCTGTTTGCTTCTGTTTTTACAACGAGCTCTGTGTAAGGTAAAATCTTACAGCCTCAATAACATAAACTGAAACAAACTGACTTTGGTTGTTTCTTGCTTCAAATAGCAGGCTAACTTGCGTTTTGATGTGAAACTACAATCATTATTCGAGCCGGAAGGGGCCTTTGAAAGCGCCTCATTTTCTGGGTGGATGTGGGGGAGGGTTGTCAGGGTAAGAGGGTGGGTCCCGGGGCAGGGGTGGGGGGCGAGGGCCCCGAAGCTGGAGCTGGGCTGGTGATGGGACCCCTCGCCCGTGGTCTCGTGGTGCGTGGGGGTGGTTCCGGCCAGCATGCCTTTGTGGTCAGGAGTGGCCAGGACACACGCTGCGTGCGAGAAGAGGAGGTATGCGTGCCACAGCTGCGCCTGTGCCCGGCCAAAGGCAGGCCTGCTGGCGGGAGCCCTCGGAGCGGCGCTCTTCCCGCGGGCCGGGGTGCAGACTGAGCCCGCGTTCCCGGGTTAGGTAGCTTGCCAGGTGTTGTCTCTGCATGTTTCTGGAAGGGGCGTGGAAGGGGTCCGAGCCGCCACGAGGCGACGAGGTCACACCAGCCGGGCTTGCGGTGGCAGCCGGTGGCCAGATCTCCACGTCCCTGATGTGGCCCCGGCCCACGCAGGCCACATGCTTGTTGCTCACGTCTCCCTGCCCACGAGGAAGTGCCGAGGCTTGCCACGCCACGCCACCCACGTGGGCACCACACTTTGTGTTCTCGATCGAGGGCGGGCCGCCAGCTCGCGTCGTCTCTCTGACCTGCGGACCAGGTCCGCAAGGGGCTTGTTGCGGTCTCCGCGGTACAGGTGGGGAAACTGAGGTGCGGCTTCAACGGCCCTGTCCACGCCATGCCGGGCTGCAGCGCTGTGGTCTTTCTGCCCCATCTGGGGCCTCTCACTCCGGTTAAAGCAGCACATCAGGATGCAAGAGCGAGTCTTCGTGATTCTTGTTTCTGTCTGAGGGTCTGAAAATGTAGAAGCTGCGCGTGACTTCCGTGAACCCTTGTCCCTGGTGAGCCCCTTCCGCGGGCAGCTCGTGGAGCGCGCTGTCCGTCTGTCCTTCCCTTCCTTACTCTTTAGCCCCAGGCAGTCCCCGGACTCTCGCTCGTCACCCGCTTGTCTGGGCCCCTCCGCAGAGCACCGGCTTTCACAGCGGCCGTCACTTGTGCTCCATCATCCCGTGCCTCCTAGAAACACTCTCCGCGTTTGCCTGCCCCGGCCTTCCGCACACCTGCGCCCAGCAGCACTCGGCGCGAGTCCCGTCTCAAGTCTGCTTCCCGCGGCCCCTCGGGACACCAGCGTCTTGGGCTGGGTCCCCTGAAGGCAGAGTCAGATGGAGGGCTCCTTAATTAAGCCTGGGGACAGTGAGGAGGACCCAGGAGGGCCGATCAGATGAATGGTGACATAAAACGAGAGTAACCATCTTTCGTTTGTTTTAAAAATATATGGATTTACCGGGCATCATAGCACGGCCTGAGCGGCGGGAGAGGGGGCACGGCATGCGGGGTTTGGGTGCGCACCTCGGTTAAGTCAGGCTAATCCTGGATTCTTACAACATGAGGATGTACGCTGGAATCCCCCAGGCAACCGGAGGCAACAAAATACTGAGCAGTTTTAGGTTGCAAGACGGGAAAAGGGAGTTATGAGAAACAGTCACCTGAAAAGAAGGTGGGACAGGGGAGAGGCGAGACGACAGGAGGACGAGAGCAGGAGGCTGGTGACGAGAGGCAGCGCTTTCATTTATTTATTTATTTATTTATTTATTTATTTATTAAAGATTTTATTCATTTATTTGACAGAGAGATCACAAGTAGGCAGAGAGGCAGGCAGAGAGAGAGGAGGAAGCAGGCTCCCCGCGGAGCAGAGAGCCCGATGGTGGGACTCGATCCCAGGACCCTGAGATCGTGACCTGAGCCGCAGGCAGAGGCTTAACCCTCTGAGCCCCCCAGGTGCTGAAGAGGTGCCAGTCTAAGTCTGGGATGCATTCATTAGCTTGGTCTCCACATATGTGATGCGAGAGTGGATAGAAGCAGGAGAAGTGGGCGACCAGCTGTGAGAGGAGATTCTTAACACGCCTGCCCCAGGACTGCTGGATCGAGCGGGAGGAAGTCTGCAAGAGCAGGGACCCCAGCAGCACGACTCCCGGCCTGGCCTCTTACACCGCGCAGGGCTGCCCCCGACGGGCAGGGACTCCCCACTCCCTCGACGACCGTGTACGCACGCTGGCCGCGTGCTGGACCGTAAGGCGAGTCTTGGCCGCTCGGAGGACTCGCCACGGCGGGGAGAAGCACTGTGGAGGCTGGAGCGGGTTGGGGACGGTGCGGGACACGCTCACCTCAGCCGTGTCGCACAACTGCCCGGGGCCAGGAGCGGGCGCTCACGGGGCTACAGTGCAGGCACTAGCGGGGAGAAGCAGGAATTAAGGAAACAGAGAATGAACGGACTGAACCAGCAAGAGACTCCCCGAAGATGGGCTGACTTCCCAGCTCGTTGGATGAGGCCTCCAAAACCTTGGCCCCGAAAGCAGATGAGGACCCGAGAGGGGGGACGGGGCAGGGCTGCCCACGGTGCGCCCCAGTGGGAGGGTGTCCTGACAGAGGCACAGCCCAGCAGGTCACGTTCGTTCCAAGATTTTTTGTCACGCGTGAAAGTCAGTGTAACTGGCGCATTAACAGAGGAAAGTGAAGAGTTGTGTGTCAGCCCAACAGAAGCAGGAAGAGCATTTGGGAAAAGCCAGGATCCACCCAGGGCAAACACAAGAGGAAACAAAGCAGAACAAATAAACAAAATAGGAATTAAAGGGAACTTCCTCAGTCCGACAAGGATATAAACCCCCCGAGAGCACGCGGGTACAGAGGCGTTTCCCTTCGAGGTCCCGAGCGAGGGGAAGACGCACGCTGTTCTCCTTCTGTTCACATTTCATCACCAGTCTCAGCATACCAAGAAAGGAAAACCCACAAAACTATTAAGACTGCAAAAGAAAGATGAAAATGTTCTTATTTTTACATGATGTGATTAGGACATCAGCAATCTAAAAGAATCAATAGAACCATTATTAACATTGGTGAATGCTTGGGGAAGAGCTGGATAGCCCGTCCATATCCAACGCCAGCCATGGGTCCAGTCAGAACATAACACCAGATTCAGCGCGATTTTAATCAAAATCCCAACAGGTGTTTTGTCGAATTTAGGAAGACGATTTTGAACTTGGCGTAGAAGTGCAAAGGGCCAAGAGTAGCCAGGATATTCCTGAAAAAGAGTAGGCAGGAGGACTTGGGCTGTACAAAGTGAGAGCAGTTCAAGTGCTGGTACACGGAGGGCAGTGGGCAGTGAGCCCGGCGCGTGCCGGGAAGTAGAGCCCCCGGTGCCGGCGTGCGTGTGCAGAGCAGGGCTGAGTGTGGTCTTCTCAGTGGAGGAAGGAAGGAAAGAAGGGAGGGAGGGGGGAAGAATGGAAGGAAGAGGGAGGGAGGAATGAAGGGGGGAATGAAGGAAAGAAGAAAGGGAGGTCCTTCTCCCCGTGTTGGACAGACACAGGTAGATGCAGCTGTGTTGCAGATGTGATGGACCAGGAGCCCACAAGAGTCCCCAGAGGGTCATGGTGGGGGCGTGGAGGGGGCTATAAAGGCAACACAAAGAGCATGATCCACAAAGACAAAGGCTGATGCCCCGACATCGGGCCCCTTCATTCACGCAGATGCAAATGAATGCGGTTGTTTGTGGCCCCCAAGGCCCATCACCTAAGGACACCTGCAGAGAGAAGTGGGCAAGAGACTCAGGTGGGCATTTTCTGCAAGATGACAGCCGGAGGGCGCGTCCAGCCACACTCGCCGTCGGAGAGGTGCCACGCTGGGCCGGCTAGAGTGAGGAGCTCAGTGTTGCACGTCGGTGTGGCTGGGCGTGGGGGGCACACGCACCCCGTGCTCTGGAGCTCTGCTCCATCCGAAGTAGATGTGATGTGTGCAGAGGGACGTGCGTGACGAGAGGGGAGGACACAGGTCCGGTGCTGGGGTGCCGGCGCGGAAGCAGCCCGCCTGGCCGTCCGCTGGGGGAAGGATGTCTCCATGCCATGGGTGCCCCGCGGCCGCCCCGGGAGGGCCGGTGAATGTCCCAGAACGGAGGAAGACAATAAAGATTCCGTTTCCGTACATCAGAAAGAGGCCAGCCTGACCCACGGCCTGTGACTGCGCGGTCGCTGCAGAAGGGCGGGAGGGGCTAGCCCGCGGCTTCTCATGCCAGCCTGGGTGGGGCTGCGTGGGCAGCACCTCGTGGTGAACCTCTGAACCACACATTCCCCTCGGGGGCTCCTTTCTGGGTTTGTGGTCCAGCTTCCAGGAAACCTGCTCAGCCTGAGCCCTGTGCCCTGCTGACTGCTGGGGTGGGCAGTGGTCACCCGCTGGGGTTTTGCAGGTGAGCCCGAGAGAGGAGGCAGGTGACAGAGGGGCCGGGGGTGTGATGGGGGGATGGAGGGGCCTCCCTCAGCAGGAGATGAGCTGCTGCAGGTGGCAGGAACAGGGGAAGGGCCCTAGGGAGTGGGGTCAGGGCACGAGACAGTTGCTATGGAAATGTCGGAGGTGAGTTCTTGTGTGTTTTCAAAGGTGCCCATTTTGGTCATGACCATGGCAGATGGCCATCCAGGGGGCAGTGACCCGAGAGGCTGGTCAGGGAGAACAGGACCAGCCCTGTGGTTCCAGCGCGGACCAGGCACAGATCAGGGTGTGGAGCGCGGTGTTGATGTTTGCGAGAGGGTGCCAAGGTGCAGAGGGCCCAGGGGAGGGGCCCGGGGGGTACTGGGCCAGTCTCTAGAGGTCCTCCACTGGCGTTGCCGTGGTTGGCTCTTGGCCACGGGGAGAAGTAGTTTGCCGTTTGTGTGTAGCCGGGCTGGGCCTTGGCGGTCCGGCCACAGAGCGCTGAGCGGGCGTGGGGGGCAGCGAGTACAGGCCGGTGGGGGCTGTTTGGACCAGCGCTCCAGGAAGCCCTCCGTGGTGCAGAATGTGTGGACGGCATGCGTGACAGGCGTGAGTGTGTGGGATCAGCGGACAGAGCTGGAAGGGGGCAGTGACGGCTGCCACGGGTGGGGGTTGGAAATGGTCTGTGAGCCCCTGGGGCACGGGGGAAGGGGGAGAGGTGGCCCTGGGACCTTCCGTGCCTCTGACTTGGTGCAGGTGTGGCAGGAAGGCTCTCGGACTGAGCTGGGGGGTGCCCGGCGCTTGGGGGGGGGGCCCAGGGAAGGGGCGAGGGCCAGTAAGGGTGCAGAAGGGGCCCTGGTCCTGGGGGCATCCAGGAAGGAGGCACGGCCGGCGGTGGCACACTTGTGGTGGGGGGGGCAGGGTGAACCGAATACGTTTGTGGCCAGAGGTGGCCCCTCTGAGGAGGGGGTGTTCACATCGAGCCATCGATGCGCAGGGAGGGCCAGGCTGCGACCTGGGGTCTTATTCTAAGTGCAGGGAGGCTTTGGGGTAAGTCGACAACAGGGAGCTGAGGGAGAGAGCGACGTCTCTGTGTTGAACGTGGAGAACTCCGGGCTGTGTGGCCACGGCCCGCGTCGGTGCGGCTGTGTGTGCAGCGTCCTCGGGCACACGCAGGGGCAGGGCGGGAGGGGCAGGGAGGGATGGGGCCCAAGCCTTGCCCGCGGAGGCTGCAGGCCGCTGCTCAAGTTCCCCAGATGCCCTCTGTGCCTCCAGGAGCTCCGGGCATCGGGGGCCGCGGAAGCTGAGAAGTTTCTATGACAGGAGTGGGGGGAACACCAGCACCTGCGGGACTGGAAAACACGAGGGCTGGGAGAGCCCGGAGAGCTGGGGGGCGTGGGGCCAGGGTCTGTACACAGTGGCCTGTGGGCCAGAGGCTTGTCTTGCAAATAAAGTTTTATTGGCACCCAGTGAGCACCACTCAGTCTCTGCTGTTGTCACAAGGCGGAGGCCGAGTGGGGTGGTCCGGGACCACAGACCCGGAAGGGCTTGCCCCCTCCTCAGAGCAAGCTTGCTGACCCCTAGCTAAGCCCCGTCCCTGAGCTTGCTGCGGCCCTGGGAGGGGGAGGGGATCTGGCTGCTCTCTCTAGACTTTGGGCTCCTTCAGCCTCTGCTGCCCCTGGAGCCTCTCCCGCTGTGTCGGCCATCCCACGGGGAGCGCTCCTCTGATTCCGCCCCTCCCCAGGTCACCCGTGTGCCGGAGGTCTAGAGCACTGTGCCCGGGGACGTTGGCTGGGGAGACCGCCAGGTGTGCTTCTTTAGCAGGGACAGCAGAGGGCGCCGAGGTCATGCATTTCCTTCCAACCGTCCAGCCCTGGGGCGGGTGCCGCACCTGAACCTTCAGTAGAGTGGTGTTTCCCAGATGACCTGGGGCGCTCTGCAGGCCCCGGGCACTAAGGGGGAGGTGCCCCTTCCCAAGCCTGGCATGGGGCTGGGGGTAGGGATCCATGAGAGGCCCCTGGGGGGAGGGGGGAGCGCCTCTCAGCAGGATTTCCTAGGTGGCCGCAGGGTGTTCTCTGTCTCTGCCCAGCGTGCCTGTGTTCCCAGGGGAATGTCCTCTGCTCCCCGAGCTGCTCTGACCCCATCCCCACAGGGCCTCTGCTGTCGCTCCCCGGTGCTTACACCGGGCTCCCAGCTCAGGACAGAGCCCTGAGCAGGTGCGGGGCAGTGGGAACAAAGGGCCTCTGGGGTCCCTCCAGCCCCGTGATGCACCACTGGGCTCCTGGCACCCACTTCCTGTTGTCTGGCTTCCTGGACCACGGCTCCGCTCCCCATCGAAGGCCCCTAGCTCATGGGTCTGCGAGGCAGCTCCGTGCTCGGGCAGGCCTGGGGTTGGGGGCTGAGGGCCCACCGCGGAGCTGGCTCTGCCCCCGCTCCCCCTGTGCGCAGCTCTGGGCCCTGCAGTGGCCACGCCTCCTGCCGCCCCTGCCGGCCCTCTCTTGCACCCACGCCTGCACCCGGTTTTATTAGAGGCTGGCTTTGCGGGCCCAGGTCTGGGCTCGGTCCCCAACTGGCCCTGAGCCAGCAGGGCCCTCAGAATAGCGAGGATGCAGTGGGGAGCTCGTCTGGCGTCCTGGACGCTGCCTCAGCAGCTGCTGGGACTCGGACACGTGGAGGGCCTGGCCGTCCCTCCTCCTTCCCCGCAGGTGAGCCGGGCTCAGGGAGCGAGGCCGCCATCCGGCCAGGGGGTCCGTCGCCAGACTCTTGTCCCCACACTCTGCCTCTCCTCGCTCTGCAAACAGCACAGAAGGGCAGGCGGGCAGCCAGAGGGGAGACACAGAAAGCCCCAAGGGGACACAGGGCCTTGGCGAGAGCGTGGGGCGTGGAGCCAGGTAGGGGCGGGCTGCTGCTTGGGCCGCACGGGGCAGAGCACAGACGGGGTGAACTTGCGCTTCCCCTGCTGGGGTGTGGGTGTCTCTGCCTGAAGTGACCGAAGTAAGAACGGGCTCGGGCCCTGAGTGCTGGTGCCGCTGGCGCAGTCCCGGGTGCTGGGTTTCCCGAGGTCCAGGCCAGAGGTCCCACTCAGTTCCTGAGCCCCGGGGGCCCTCGGGGTCCGGCAGGCCTTCGGGACTGGAGGCCCAGTGTCCCCTCCCCAAACCTACAAATTAGCAGAGGCCCCTCAGATACGGGCAGGGAAAATAGCCAGGGTCACAGTCATGGGCTCGTCTGACCTCCCACGAAAACCTGCCAGAGCACGTCCTCAGAGGGGGTGCGGAGCGTCAGGGCTGGGGAGGGGAGGGTGGCGTGTGTCGCTCGCGGCCTGGACAGGCCCGTCTCAGCCTTGCCATGCTGTGGCTGACACCACACAGCGCCCCACGTGCCACTTCCCTGTCTTCCCGGCCGCCCGGGGGAGGAAGTGGGCTTGCCGCTTCGTCGGCCACACTGGGCCTGTTCGTATGATTCGCACTTTCCTTTATACTGCCGAGGTAGATCCTGGAGAATGTGGCAGGGGTTTGGGGGGGCTTTGGAGCTAAAGATGAGGCCCTAGCAAGGGCAGGGGCTCTAGGCCCCTCCAGGCCTGGAGGGAGCGCTGGACGCCCCGGGAGGGTTGGAAGGAGCTCTCCGGGCCGAGGCTCCGTTCATCACCCCCACCCCGCGCAGGGGGCTAGGGGGAGAGGCTGGGCATCCCTGCCCACCTCCTGGGGGTGCTTGCCCTAGGCTGCTCCTCCCATCCCTGCCTCTCTCAGCGGCTCCTAGCTTTCCGTGCAGCCTTCCCCCCGCCGTCCCCGAGCCGGTCCCCCAGCCCTGGGCTGTGCTCTCCCCCTCCCAGCCCCTTCCCCTCTGCCCCCCTCCGCAACATCTCCTGGGCTCAGTGGTGGCGGCGTGGATGGTCATGGTGGCTTCTGCCCCTTCCTTGCTCTTGCCTTGATGTCAATTCATACTTCGGTTGTATGGGGGTCTCTTGATGCCCAGGTATGTCTGTAAGATTTTCACCTCTTGGGCAGGCGCTGGGCATGTCTGCATCACAAGGTCTGCGCTCCGTGTCGCGGGCTCCCTCACGGGCTCCTCTCGCCGAGGGCTCATGCCAGTGTTTCTCCCACGGAAAAGCAAAAGTCAGGATGGGCTCAGCATGGCAGGTGGGGTCACCTGAGGGCCCGACCCCAAACCCGAGGCCCATGCCATCCTCCCAGCCCCTTGACCCGGTGGGCCTTGCCTTGTAGCCCTGGACAGGGTGCTCCCCGAGGTCTGCCGCCACCTAACCCCCATGGGGCGGGGGGTGCTGAGCCCTGGAGCCCGTGGAGATGGGACCCTGCATGCACCCAGAGGCCCTCTGGGGAGAGCGGTCTGCCCCTGGGTCTCCAGCAAGCTAGCAGGCCATTTTGCCGTGAAGCCTAGACTCTGACTCAGTTTCCCGTTTCTTCCTGCTCGGCCCACCAGGCCCTGCCGTGGTTCCCTTCGCTCGCAGCCTGTAGCCGGTGTCGGAAGGCAGGCAGGGCAGATCGTGGGGCACAGAGAGACGCGTGAGACGGGTTGTAGGGATCCGGCCGGTTGCTCAGGTTGGCGTCACACAGACTCGTGCATATGGAGGCTTATAACAGACTCGCCAGCAAGTGTGATTAAGGCGGTGAACTGTGCCACGCCGCTAAAGAGGCAGGTTCTCTGCAGCTGTTGTGCAGAGAGAATTACCCCCCATCAGCTGAAGTTTCAGTCTTCTGATTCGGTAGAGGAAATACTTGAAAAATGATCTCACAGCGTGACTTATGTAAACGGCTCTTTTTTTTTTTTTGGTACATGAGACAATTGAGATAGAGTCGGAATCCTGGCAAACCACAGCTTCCTGCCGTGTCCTGTTGCCATGGGTTACGGAGGGAGCGGAATGGAACTTCGGCTGAAATGTCTTTAAACTTCCCTGACGTGCTCGGGCACGCTGCCGCGGGGAGCCGTGCAGGATCGGCGCGCCTGGTGTGGGGCGCGGGGTTCCCGTCTTACGATGAATTTGGGGAAAGGGCTGTCAAAGGAAACGCACTTGTTAAATGAGCAGCAGGTAAGTCATTCCAGCTGCCACTTGTCACGTAACAGGGTCTCTGTAAGAAAACGCGGCAGCTCCGTGGCTGATTTGTTTCTAAACCGTTCAGCGAGTGGGGATTTTAGGTGTCAGCTTTGAAAATCCTGCTGGTGTCTGCATCAGGGAGCCCCCGGAGCGAGGCTGGGCCGGGAGGGAGGGTCGGCGGCCGCGGCCATGGCGGTGGCGGTGGGGGACCAGCCCAGCCTCCCGGCTCCCAGCTTCTTGGCTTGGAGGCAGCCCTACAGAGAGCATCCCTGCTGTTCTTTTCCTGACCGTAGTAATGTTAACAGATTTTAAGGACCACTGAGCTCATTGTGCTAAAGTGTTAAATTTCATTTGGACGACGAAAATCTATCATTCTCTTTAAATCACCATCTTATATCTAATATCATAAAACGTAGGGGTTGTTTCTGCCCGGTACACGCATGTAGGGGACCCCCGGCATAGGGGATTATCATCCAAGCCTTTATATAAAGTTGAACTTACTATGAGACTTCTTTAAAAAAGGTTTGGGATTACCAAAAAAAAAAAAAATGGTTATTTCCCTCTTGTGGCTGTGTGGTGTTGACGTCAAGGTAAAAAGAAGTCACTAACGGGAGATTGTCACGAATGACGGGGTGCCGATTTTAAGCTCATTCTTTTCCGAGAGTTGCTTCATTTTGATATTTTCCTGGGCTCTAACTGGGACCTCCCGGGAGCTACAGGGGAGTCAGAAGTGATGTGTTCAGGTGCGAGGTGGAGGGTAAGCACCTGCCCCCCTTCCCTTTACATGGAAAATAGGAATAGACCAGTTGGAGAGTCACGCACAACCCTAACGCAGTGAGCACAGATTTTAATGTATTGTAAAAATACTCAGGATGGAGTTCGCAAAACCCAGGAACTACTAATGCTCACTCGAGAGGGTGGAGAGGCGCCTTTGATGTTTACGGGCGTGCCTGCTTCCGGCCGCCCGGCCCTCCCGCCCACCCTCCGCGTGCTGGAAGGAAGAGTGAATTTTGGATACTGCGTCCTTGGAGAACCCATCGGCCGGTTCGTTATTTGTACACAGGTGGGCGCTGCATTTTCAGTTCAGCGACACGTAAAGGCAACTTTTAGAAGATGTTGGTTTTTATTCTCTAAAAGGTCCCTAAAAATCCGTCTTTGAACTCACCCATATAAATGACTTGGATCCCTTTGAAATTCTTGCCAACGCTCAAGCCGGCGAGTGAGTCGTTGCACGGGCGTGTGCTGGTCGGGTGGTGTGCTTGTATCAAGCAGCCGTCCCTGAGCAGCTCGCCCCCCGCCCGCAGGTGCTGTGGAGGGGGGGCGTGGGAACGCTGGCTCCGCGCCTCGCCGGCTCTGCCATCCGGGGCTGTGTGCTTCCCCCTGTGAACCCCTGCTTGCTGGGGGAACGTAGGGGCCCCCCAGAGGGCGAGGCCGCTGTCCGCGGTGTGTGTGTGTGTGCTCAGCGGACACCGTGCGGCGCGAGAGGCTGCATGTCTTACAAGCGTCTTTTATCTCCAGGCGGAGAGCCCTTCCGCCTGGGTAGGGGCGCTTTCCTTTCCCACAGTCGTCTTGGGAGCACAAAGGAGAGCCGGAGGCTGCCGAGCCAGAAACGCCAGGGGCGCGCGCTGGCCTGATGGACAGACCACAGTGTTTCCATCTTGTGAGAAGTGGGCTCGTCCTCCAGCCACGTGGGGGTGGCTGTCAGCCGCAGAGGGGCTGCGCTGCTGTGGGGGCACCACACCCACCGTCTGAAAGGACTGTCATGGTCTCGGGAAGTCAGCTGCGGCAACCATCCTATGTGAACACCTCGGCCCATGGCCGCTGCGGCACTTGGGGGGCTGGGCCCCTCGGGGTGCTGCGGTCAGGCGTCCAGGGAGGCTGCGGCCAGGCCAGCACCCCCCGAGGCAGGCAGGGCTGCCTGCGAAGGTTAGGCCCTCCTGGGTTTTGTCTCTCCCCTCCTGGTCGTAAACAGCGGAACGTGCCGGCAAAGGCCTGGCCAGGGTTGCCCCCTGCCCCGACACCCCGGGGAGACGCAGGCTGGGTGGGGAAGAAGGCAGAGCTGGCCACACGGTCCGGCTCCAGTCGGGGGATCTGAGAGTGGGGTTAGGTGTCCCCCGGGAGGCCGTGTGGGCTGGCTGGCGGCCAGGCTGGCCGTGGCATGGGAGCCGGGGTGCCAGGTGTGCCCTCCTGTGGGGCGACAAGCCAGGCCGCCTCCCGCCCGGCTGGTTCCAAACCTCCGGGGTGGGCGGGGTGGGCGGGGTGGGCTGCACAGAATTCTTTGCATTTGACTGAGTTTTGCAGATGAACGGACTTCTCTGCACTGCCTGTCCCCCCTGTCGCCCGTCCCACTCCTTGGGCTGCCCCAGCGCTCACGGGCAGAGTTTGGGGAGAGGGCCGCTGGCCGGTGCGCAGAGTCACCCCAGATCGCTTTCAGCCCTAAAACGGGTGGGGGAGGGGCCTCAGTCTGTCGGGGTGACCGCGCTCGTCCCACGGAAGGCACTGGATGCAGACACCCTTGTCTTGCTGTCGGAGGCCCTGCTCCCAGCTCTCCGTTTGCGGGAGACCTCAGTGTCTGTCTGCACATCTGCCCCTTTCCTTCAGTGAGCAGCGGGCCACCTTAGGCCGGCAGATCTCCCTCCACAGCATTTGCTCACGACGCTCCTGTCTTCTGCTCCCCTGGTCCCATGGTGCGGCCAGCACAGGGGCGCCTTCCTCCCTGATCCTGCACACTGGGACGTCTGCCGCACTGTCCCTCCTCACCCTCTGTCCCAGAATGTCTGGGAGCCTCCATCCCCTGGGGACCCCTCCCTGGCTTCTCTCCTCCAGGTGCCTCCAGGCCGTCACGTCGAGGCTGCCC
Source organism: Spilogale gracilis (assembly GCA_004023965.1). Classification (NCBI taxonomy): domain Eukaryota; kingdom Metazoa; phylum Chordata; class Mammalia; order Carnivora; family Mephitidae; genus Spilogale; species Spilogale gracilis. Next base: position 15,488 of record PITA01023084.1, read on the forward strand.
TCCCCAGGCTGCCTCTGCCGCGGGGACCCCCGCTCCAGACCCAGCAGCAGGTCTGTGTCCACTGCCCTCTCCCTCTGGACATGCGGGAGGCGGGCGGGACATAGTGGCCGAGCCAGATCGGGCTGCTCCCTCCGTCTCCCCTGCCCCTCACTCAGGCCATCCGTCGAGCCCTCCGTGTTGGCAGGCCCGTGGCCTCAGCCCTCCAACTCTGTCCCCGCATTCTTCCTTCCTCGCCCCGACCTTGCTTTCTCGCCTGGTGGCTCACTCTGCCCTGCATTAGCCTGTCTCCAGCGACACCCCATGGGGACACCTTCGTGTGCCCTTTGCTCTACTGTGCTCTCCCGTGGCACCTGATTTGCCCAGGCAGCGGGGATCTGATATTTTTGGAGTTTTCTCCAGCACCCAGGAGAAGCACCGGGGGTGGGGTTGCCTGGTCTGGGGGTGCCATTTTCTTGCACGCACGTGTGCAGAGGCGTTGATGGGGGGGCCCTCTCAGCTGGGTCTCCCCAGGCTCTGCCTGGCCCTGAGGGTGACCCTGAGGCCCCATGACCTCCACGGCACCTGCTGGAGCCCCGGGGCTGCCTGGGGAAGATGGAGGGCTCCAGCCTGAGGTGCAGCTCCGCTGGGTGGAGCTTTTATGAGAAAGCCCTCCCCGGGGCTGGGCTTCGACTCCCCACGAGAGGGGCTTGGATCCCGGCTCCGCGTGTCTGCGTGTCCCATTCCTGCGGGCGCTCTGCCGCGACAGAGAGCGGAGTCTGAGAGCGAGACTCGGTGGGGCGTCCCAGGAAGGCCGTGCTCACCATCACCTCCCGGGATGCGAAGTCGTGGGTGACATCCCAGACCTTCTGCCGCTTCCCCCCCCCGCCCCGTGTCTTCCTTGACTTGGGCCAGCTGGCGAGGAAGTGGGAATGGCAGTCTTTTATTGTCAAGGTCAGAGGATTTGGGGTGAAGCTGGCTCTTCACATCGGGCTCCTAGCGTCAGTGTGGGGCCCGCGTGCCGCTCGCCAGGGTGTTTGCTGAGCCCGTCTCGCCAGGCTTCTCCAGGGCGCGCCAGAAACAGGCACTCCTTTTTTTGTTGTTTAAGATTTTATTTATTTATTTGACAGAGAGAAACACAGCCAGAGAGGGAACACAAGCAGGGGGAGTGAGAGAGGGAGAAGCAGGCTTCCCGCCGAGCAGGGAGCCCGATGTGGGACTCCATCCCGGGTCTCCGGGATCATGACCTGAGCCGAAGGCAGAGGCTTAACGACTGAGCCTCCCAGGCGCCCCTGGAACATTCCCTCTTACGTTCTTGGGGGTGCTGTCATGGTGGGTTGGCCTGCTTGGGTCTCTTCTGATTTTATTGAAAGACAAAGAGGTCTTTGGGGAGGTGCAGACAGGCATACGCACTGTAGAGAGAGAAACCGGGGTTCGAGTGTGAGCTCAGCTCTGCCTGCGCCTGCCGAAGGCCCTCGCTGGCCTCCCCTCCCCCTCAGGCTGTGCCCAGGGTTCTGTGCTCGGTGCCACCCCCACCTCTCGCGCCACCAGACACGCCCAGAGTGCCTTCAGCCTGTGTCAGTCGCCCTGCGTCGTCCCTGTTTTCCGGATCGCAGGAATTCTTTATGATGAGCATCATAGTTTGGACCTCAGACGTACGTACCAGTCCCCCACGTCCCTGGCAGCCTCGCGTCCAGCTGTGTCTTCGGCTGGGCCTGCGGGAAAGCCGTAGCGTGGGGTGGGCATGTGCGTGACCGTGGAGAGAGCCGGGGCTGGGAGAGAGCACCGTGGCATCCCTGCGTGGAGGGGGTCTCTGCGCGGTCTTGGGGGGGGTCTGTGCCGCGTCACCGGGGGACCTGAGGGGGAGCTGACCGGCAAGGGCAGGCATGAGGGCTGTGGTGGGCCCGCCTCAGGGGCCTGGCAAGGAAGGCTTCCCGGAGAAGGCGTAGCTGATGCCATAGCCAGGTGGGTGGGCCGGCCACGTGAGGCCACAGTGGGAGCCGAGGCCCGAGGGGCGCTCCTCTGAGGACACGGGAGGGGCTGGGTCCTTCTGCGGCGGCTCCCAGGTCCCGGGGCTACACTCGGCATGGGGGAGACACGGGTCACGGCAGGACCTCGCACACGGGACAAGCATAGCCCGGATCCCGGGAAGGCCTGGGTATTTTCCTTGCGCGTTTTTGTGTCCATCGTACTCCATGGTCGACAAATGCGGCTCGTGGCCCCTCATTGATCTGGTAACCCTTCAGGGGTCGTGGCTGGGAGTGAAGACCCCTGAGCCTGCGGAGCCCAAGTCGGGATACAGCCCCCACCCCCACCCCCGCACCAGGCCCTCCAGGGGCCCGCTTTCCTGTGCGCCCCGTCCAGCGAGGACTCACTTAGAACTTACATGATCAAGTTTCCATGATTTTTTTTAAAGATTTTATTTAATCCTTGCTCTTGCCTAGTGTTACAGACACAATCAGCCCTGAGAAGCGCTAGAGTCGCCCTGTACTTGCCTTCATAATAACGATCAGAAACTTTCACACCATTAATTCGAAATAAAATATCCCTGGAATGTGTGTGGTCCAGGTTTCCTGCTGGGAATATGTCCGATCTCCACTGAACCGTCAGGTTTGAGAGGCTGGCCCGAGGAACGGAGAGGGCGTGAACTTAAATGCGTCACCCACAGCACTTCCTAAGTTTCTCTCAAATACACATGTCTGTAAATTCCAGCTCTGCAGGCATGTGCTCTAGAACATTCTGGAGCTGTTCCGTCACGGCGAGCACAGAGAGATGCTCACTGACTGGGACCTTTGTCCCTGGCAGCTCGTTTTTACGTTTCTGTGTCTTTTGTGAGAGTAACTCGCTGACGCAGGAAGAGCCCCAGAGTATAGACTGATGAAGACCAGGTCCTGATCTCGATGTACTGAATATCAGAATAAACATTAGGGGCGCGAAGCTGCAGTTCATGACAACACGTGTGGTGGTCCAGGGCTCTCCGTGTGCCAAGGCCTTGGGAATGCCCGACTCTTAAGTCACGCTGAGCTGCAGGCTTCCCCACTGGGGGGATGCTTCATGGGAAGTCCCTGGGGGGGGGAGTTTCCAAATGCCATTTTGGACCACTTCCCCCCATCAGCCAGGCTGTGCTAAAAAAAAATTACAGACCAGGCTTTAAAAGGGTAACTTGGGTCAGACTCAGACATGTCGTTGATCCTGAGGCAAATAGGAATGATTTGGGGATTCCCCCTCTTTCGCACCTCCCCGTTGTTGGCGGGTTGTCTGCGGGCACCTCCTCCCTGCCTCACTGAGCAGCAAGCACCGGCACCGGGAAAGCACGCCATGCCCTGTGCTCCCCGAGGGGTGTCCCCCCAGCCCCTCCGTGCCAGCACCTGCCGCGGGGGGAGACCGCGTCACCTCTTCAGGCCTTCCCTCCTCTGGGAGCGAAGGCCTCTCATCCGCGCTGCCCACCCTGCCCCCACGTCCATCTCGGGGGCCAAGGAGCTGGGGCGCTGAGCAGGGATCGGCTCTCGTCATGGCCCAGCTCTGCTGCTGCGTGCTTGTATAAGAGAGTAAATACTGGACGGCAAGAAGAAGAATCAGGTTAATGGTAATTATACAGTAGTTACTTGCAGATTAAACAAGCTAGTTAGGAAAGTCATCACCGGTTTCTCCAAAAATATATGAACTTGGAAGAGGACTGTGGTTTTATGTCCCGATAATATATATATTTTTAAAGATTTCATTTATTTATTTGAGGGGGAGGAGCAGGGAGCCCGATGCGGGACTCGATCCCAGGACCCCGAGATCGTGACCCGTGCTAAGGGCATCCACTTAACCAACTGAGTCACCCAGGCGCCCCGTGTCCAGATCATACCGCAGCGTGTCTCCCCAGAGCTCTGGCTGGGGTGTGAGCCTTACCAGGGCAGCATGTCCCGGGCAGAGGGCGGAGGCCATGCCTGACCCTGCCCCATGCTGCGTTGTGCTCGGAGCAGTCCCCGCCTGAGCTCAAGAAGATGTGGGGGGACACCTGTCACTCTGAGTCTTTATCGGCCCCTCCTGGAAGAGCCTTAGCGCACGGAGCCCACCAGCCTTTCCAGATGTCTAGAACTTTCCTTAGCATTTTAAAGATTGATTGATCTGGAAGAGAGAGGGTCTCCGGCAGACTCCCTGCCCAGCATGGAGCCCGATGTGGGCCTTGATCTCACGATCCAGCGATACGACGGGAGCCGAAACCAAATCGGATGTTGAACTAATTACGCCCCCTACGCACCGCGAACATCGAACATTCCTTAGCATTTTAAGTTTGGGAGGTGCTCTTTGGGCTCAGCTTTCCAACCTGGGGAAAGGGAAGGGAAGGCTCATTGGAGGCTATGGCTCCGAGATCCTGAGTGCCTCCTGTGAGCACCAGAGGCGCCCGGAATGCTGGGGCACCTCTCCCAGAGGATGTGCTTGAGGGGTCCTGGGGGTGGCTTGAGGGCCGTGAGCTCTGGCCCCAGCAGGACAGCTGTCCTTTCTGAAAGAGTTGGCTGCCCCGCCTCCGGGCCTCATGCCTCTCCTGCCCCTGCTGGCTCCCGGCCCTTCTGGTCTGTGAGCGGCCGCAAGGGTGACCATTCCCAGGGCTGTCTTCCGTTCCCAGACTCTCTCTTCAGCTGCCTCCCCTCTGCTCGCCCCTCTCCCCGGCGTCTGATCTCAGCATCCTTCCCTGTCAGACGCCTCGTGGAGGGCTGCGTTTCATGGAGGTGCCCTCACCTACAGCCTCTGCCGATGAGTTCAGAGCTGGGGGGCACCCTCTATCAGAACTTTGCAGTGCCCGAGGGTCTCCAGTCCCTTCTGCTGGCTCTTTTCTCCTGCTGGGCTTTTCCCTCGGTTTGCAGGGGAGGGGCATTTTTGAATTGTGAGCTCTCATTTGGGCAGGCCCACTTTTTGGTACTCCTGCGGGCCTCTGTCGGGCAGCTTTCCTCCCAGAAGGGCTAGGGAGCTGGGCATCTTCGCCCAGGAGCCCCAGGGCATGTGGCCTGCTCTCTGCACCTGACCCCTGGCCCAGCTCCTGGGTCTCGCTGCGTGGTCCCTTTGCTGGGCTTGGGGCAGCCGTATATTCAATGCATGTTTGTTTCTCTGACGTCTTGAGAATTTTTCCATAAATCTTAAACTCTCCTGAACAATACATAAAGGAGCTCTTTCCCAAAGCCTGTTTGTTGAGCTTTACCTGGATCTGTGCCGCCCAGGAGGCCCCAGGGCTGGGGTCTGGCCCCGCCCACCTTGTCCACGCAGCACCCCCACGGCCACTCCCTGCTCCACAGCATCCCGCTCTCACCCCCACCTTCTCCCGTCTCTTTTAGCTTCAGGGACACGCCTCTGTCCTGGATCGTGGTTTTGGTTCATTTTGGGGGTGGGCACAGACATTTTAGTGCTGAAGTCTGAGAATGTAGTTTTCACCGTGGCCTTCCAATCTATGAAGCTTGCGTTTTATGATTTACTTCTCAGACGTTATCATTGATGGTATTTCTGATTCTGTGTGCGGTCTCGCAGATTTTCTTCGCACAATCTCTAGGGAATACTGTGCCTTTGACACGACTGAATTCGTGACGTGATTGTGGGTGATTTCCTGTGGGGCCGGGAAGGACAGCGTCCCACGTTGCCCGCGTCAGCCCGGGGAGGCGCCCCGCACACTTGTGTAGCGGAGTTGGGAGCTCGTGGCTGCCGGCCTCGGACACGCACCGGGGTGTGTTTACTGGTGGGAACGGCTTGCTAGGGTGTCGGGGTACCGTGTTAGAGTGTTTCCGCCCCCAGTACTCAGTACTCCTCGAAACCACGAGGAGCCCCGATTCCAAAACCCTCAGGAGGTGGCTTCCCCGGGCGGCTGGAGGACAGGCCCTTTTTCTGGGCCAGGAGGTCATCCCTTAGCCGGGCCCTCTAGCCTTGAGGGTCTAAGTCCCACAAGGAGAGGGGCTCCAAATGGGAGCGAGCCCACTGTCCTCCAAGCAGATCGGGAGGTAAGGTTTAGGGGGGCCTGGTGTAAGGAGGGGGCTGCCAACCAGACCTTTGGGAAGGCCTTCCTCACGTCGTGCTCTCTGGTCTCCCCTGCCCCAGCAGAGGACCCAGGACTTTCCCTGCGCCGGAATGCCAGGGCTTCTGTCCCAGGACTGAGCCCTGGGGCGCTTGGGTTGCCACCAGGAAGCGTGTAGCCACAGGCTTGGTCGAGCACGTGATGACGGCTGGAGGGCGGCCGGGAGAGGCCCCAGGACCAGTGTGTCAGTGCCCTGGCCCGCATGCCATCCTGGGGAGCCACCAGGCCAGGGCGCCCAGCAGGATTCGGCTTGGCCCCACGTGCTCCCGCCTCCTTGTTTCTGGCTCCTTCCAGCCCCCCCGCCTTCAGTGGGCCTTTTGTTATTCTCACCGTCTGGCCTCCTAGGTCCTCCCTGTGGCCTCGTCCTGCCTGCTGGCCTTTGCCCTCTTGTACAACTTGTCCAAATTCTTTCCTTGGTGCTTTTGAGGCAGCCACCCCCACCCCATCTGGGCTCCCTGTTGGCGGGCGGGCGGGCTGCGGGCTGACCCCGGCGGGGCTGCCCCTGCACCTGCCCCCGCACCCCTGAGTCCCCATGAGGGTGGAGGGGATCAAGCAGCCTGTCCATTCTTAGGACACTCGGGGCGCCCCACGCACCCCACACGCTGCCCCAGCTGACATGGGCTCCCGCGCCCGCTTTCCCCGACGTGTTCCGAGTGGTGTCAAACATGCCAGGATTCGTTCTCTCCCCAAGAAAGTGGTGATGACACAGAGCCCTGTGTCCCTGGCCCGCCTGGCTTGGGCGGGGCTCGCTCAGGAAGTGGGAGCGGGGCGCTGGGCTCACAGGTGCCCTGCGTCCTCCGTCGCCCGAGCCCGGAGCCAGGCGCCCCGCGCTCACACGACGGGCCTGCTGCTTCCCAGCTTGTCATGAGGCTTCATTAACTCATGTCTCTCTCTCTTTTCTTTCAGTCTGCAACTGTATCTGATGGTGGTAAGTCTATTTCCGATGTCTATTTTTATTATTTTTAATGAAGTGTTCAGATTGTGGAAGTGTAGTTGCCGTTGACTGACCCAGAAGGGATGTCGCCTTGCGTCTCCCCGTCCCCCGGGGGAGGGTCGCAGTCCGGGCGGAGGTGGGGCGCTGTTCCGTGGCTCCCGGGGGGCTGGGACGCAAGTTCCGGAAGCCGTTCGCCGCAGAGACGCGTCGGGAGCCCGGCCCGGGTCCCACCCCACACCTGAGCTGACGGGTCCAGACTCGCCGGCTTGCTGAGCAGCAAGTGAAGATTTCAAAGCTCCGGCCGAATTTGAGCAATTCTGGAAATTCTGGTGAGACTCAGGTGCTACGGAAGGCCCCGGAGGGTGAGTTGAGGCCCCAGGGCGGAGAGGAAGCCTTCTTCCTGCCCCGAAGTGGGGTCGTGCCTGGGGACCCTTTCCTGCGACCGCTCCACCTCCGAGAGGTCACGAGTGTCCTCTTGGCCCGGAAATCGCTCTGATGGAACTCGTCCTTCTAGCCCAGGGCCGGTTCCCAGGTTCTTAGGGTACCGGTGGAAAATGCGCTCTCAAGTTCCCTTTTGTTTGCCACATGTTTTATCTATTCTTCTGTCTTTGAGAATTGCATTTTCTAGTGTTTCAAAAGGTCTGAGCCCTGTGTTCTCACGTCTGCTGGCTGTGGGATGAGGGTGGGCGGCGGCGGCCGGAGCGGGACTGGTGTGGGGTTCGAGGGCGCCCGGGGACCCAAAGGGAAAGAGAAACTTGGTGTGGTTTTCTCGACACTGTTGGCCCACAACCGCTGGTGTTGGTGGCAGGCCCTGGATGGGGCTGCGGGCAGGGTGGGCGGCTCTCCCCGAGCCCACGGCCCCCTCCCCACCGCTCAGGGGTGCCCGTGGACCGCTTCTTGAATTACAGACGTGCTGATCCCTGAGGCTGGGGCCACGGATCCTGATGGTTCTGTTTCGAGATTTATTTATTTTTATAAAAGGAATTACACCCTTATTTTACACACAGTGATAATCATGCCATTTAATCAGTCTTTAGCTGGGAGTGGGAAAAATTTCCTTAATGCAAAGAGATAGGACCAGTAACCAAATCAAGGGAGAAAGTGAGTGGTCTCTATAACATTCTCTTCGTGCTTACCCTTTCTTTCCTGGAGGAGACGCTCATTCCTGCAGGAAATTTATAAATGTGAGAAGTTCAATTTCATCCTAAGTATTGAGCCTAAACACTGTGAGAGTTTGGCTCTGTGAGCAGCGGGTGTGGGAGCCCGGAGGTCGGGGAGCTTGTCCACTCAGAGCGTGTATGAGGCCAAGTGCCCCAGTGTGGGGAGCCCCAGACTCGTGGGAATCTGGGTCCTTCCTGAGGAAACGGTGTCCCGCCAGGGGCAGGTGGGGCCCCTCGCCTGCAGGGGCGCCTCCGGGGAACCTTCTGGCTCTTTTCAGGCGTGGGGCTCCGTGCCCAAGGCGGGAAGGGAAGGGCTCGCTATTTCAGGAGCTCGTCGTGGGTCTCAGGAGCTCTTCTGGACAGCTTATATGTGTTTTACTTCGCTTTTTAAATGCTTTTATTATTTTCCCACCTTGGATTTCTCTTTTGATTTGTAAGAAGGAAAAGTTTCTCATTGAATTTGCATGCTTGATCTAGGAGGTGCAGGTCATATTCCAGCGGGTGAGCGCGCTGAGTCAGAGACAAGCCGCGCCGATCAGACTCTCAGGGACACTGGGTCAGTGGCTGGGACACAGGACTCTGGGAGGTCGGCCCGAGCACAGAGCCCGCAGGGGGAACCCGGCCGCCGAGCCTCGTGGTGCCCTTCTTCCCGCCCTGTCTCACCCCCAGATCCTGCCCCGGGCCCCCCAGTACCTGCCCTGCTTCCCGGGGGCACCTTCCCAGAGGAGGACAGGAGCCTGTGAGTGGACCCAGGCGGAGGCTCACGGTGGGCTTCCACACGGGGATGTTTGCGGGTCCGTGCTGGCCAGGATAGGCGCCCCGAGGGGCCTGGGGGCTCCAGCCGCGCACTTCCTCCAGGAGGAGGGCAGGGCCCGGGAGTCAGTGCACACTGGGGGCGGGCTCCACGTGGACACCCCGCGGGCCTTGGTGAGGAGTCTGTCACCCACTCAGAGACAGCCCGGTCGCTGCTGTCTTCCGTTTCATGTGGTGCCCCTTTATCCAGCCGCCTCTCACCCCCTGGTCGGGTGCGTCGTTTAAGGAAGTGGACAGTGCCGATTCTGTGGTCCTTGTCAACTTGAAGGGGGGAGGGGCGGCGAGGCTCGGGGGCAGCTTCTGCCTCCAGGGAAGGAAGAACATTCTAGCATTACCGAGAGGCTTAAAAATGGAGCTGTGGCCCGGTGGGAAGCTATTCAGACTTGCTCACGGTGGACGCCCACGCTGAGAGCCAGCAGTGCAGAGGTGGAGCGGTGAGAGGGGCTGGCCCAGCTCTCAGCCTGGGCTTCAGAGCAGGGTGGCTTTCTTGTAAGAAAAGCTTCTTCCCGCATCTGATTTCTCTCCTTTTTTTACCCCGTACCAAGCTGCTTTGCCAGGATTCCCCTCCCACCCAACTCCTACGTCCCCAAAAGGTTAGGCTGCTTTCTGCCATTCCTAGATGTGCCTTTTGAAGCTGAGAAGTGAGGAGCGAGGGGGGCGTTCGCGTCAGCGCCCCCACCCCAGGCGCATGCGGCGGGCACGGCCACGGGCACAGTCCCCCCTCAGGGGCCGCGCGACACCTCCCTAGCTGTCCGCGCACGCCACCTCGCCTGTCTGGCTCTCGGCTCTCCCCCACGCTGCTCCCAGAGCCCCTCTGTCCCCGGGGGGCCTGTCCACAGCACCCGCCTCCCCACACGCCCTTCCCCGAAACTGCCAGCCCTCTGCGGCCTGCCGGAGCTTGCCCGTGCCTCGCCGGGCACCATCCCCTGCCTGCTCTCGCGTGCTCCTCAGGTCTGCTCCCCGCCCAGCTCCTTGGAGGGGCCTGTGCCCACCGCCAGCCTTCCTCTGAGTCTCAGCCCGGCTTCACGTCTGCCCAGCACTGCCGACGCGGCCGCTGTCCTAATCATCCGGCTGCACTGTCCGCCCATCCAGCCGCTGGCGGGTGACCTCCCTGTGACGGCTTCAGCGCCCTGCACGGCAGGCGGTACCCGGGGTGGCTGCCGGGTGAATGACTGCATTAAGGCATTCCCAGGATGCGCAGGTCAGCCTCGGTTGGGACCGTGGCTTTGGGGTTTTATTCCTTGATGGAACCCTCTAGAACCCAAGCAGACAAGCCCCACAAAACTGTGTTTGGTAGAGCACCAAGGCAGAGTGGTCTGGTAGAGCCGTGGGGCCGCGGCCCGAGTGCAACTGCACCTTCTCCCAGGTGCCGGTCCCCGCGGGGGCAGCTGTGGCTGGTCTCTGGGCCTCATCACCTCTCAGTAACAAAGGCACGTGTATTTGAGGTCCATTGTAAACTCCAAGCCATAAACTAACAACAGTTCTTTCTACTACTTTTTTTTTTTTAAGATTTCATTTATTTATTTGACAGAGAGATCACAAGTAGGCAGAGAGAGGCAGAGAGAGGAGGAAGCAGGCTCCCTGCCGAGAAGAGAGCACCATGTGGGACTCGATCCCAGGACCCTGAGATCATGACCTGAGCCGAAGGCAGAGGTTTAACCCACTGAGCCCCCCGGGCGCCCCCTCTACTACTTTTGATTGTTGTTTTAACATCGAAACGGGAACCTTTTTGAAATCAGAAATAATACCAGATGAAAGACATGTGTGATCTTTAATGCTTTGTTCTCTGAACTCAGGTGGCCTTCGATTTTAAGCCTTCTCTCTACCCTGTTTTTCTGTCTGCCCTTTCCAAGGTCGTGCACAGCCCTTCAAACCATAGGGCAGTGGGGAGATGGTAGGTGTGACCCCGGACTGGTGGGTTAGGAGGGACAGGGCAGCTGAGGTGCCCCGCGTGGCCAGGGCTGTGGGGACCGCACTGGCCTTCATCGACCCGGCACACCGGCCTTGGCTTTGTCTGACCTACGTCCTTCCTCAGTCCCAGAGACAGGGGGAGGTGTCCCCTGCTCGTTAGCGCCTGTGTAACTGGGAGCTTAGAGGCTGTGCCCGCGGGTTGGGGTCATTTAGTAACTGTTGTCAGAGTAGAGGGTAACTGATTTGTCATCTCAGCCAGCCGCTGAGATCACATATGCCCCAGACCCTGGGCCTCGGGAAGGGCGCCGTCGTTCACACGTCCCTGCTCCCAGTACCCAGCATGGGCTCCTTGTGTTTCTTTCTACAATTATTTTCATTCTTCCCGGCATTAGAGGCAGTGTGGACCAGTAATCGTGCGTGTTTAAGGTATGCGACATGGTGATTGGATACACGGATACGTACATGACATGATTCCCGCAGTCGAGGTAATTGACATGCGGTGACCCCGCGTGGTTACTTGTGTGCGGGGGCGGAGACTGACTGTCTTAGCAGATCACGGACGCACAGCACACGTCTGTGAAGCGCGATCACTGCTCAGACCCGACGCCCTCAGGACTTACTCATCTCGTAACCGAAACTCCGTGAAGCTTGACCACCATCTTCTCCGTCCCCTCGCCCCGCCCCCGCCAACCACCCTTCTGCCCCCGTGGCCTTGACCGCAGTTGCCCTTGAATGATACAGGTTTGAGCTGCACGCTTAGATGCAGGTTTTTTCCCTGATAAATTTATTGTAAGAAAAGAGCATGTAACAGAGATGACACACAGACTGTGTGCGGTCGACTCCGTGTGCCATCGGCGAGGCTCCCCATCAACAGGAGACTGTCAGTAAAGTTTCTGAGGAGTCAGAAGAAGTTACGCACGGGTTTTTGGATTTTTGACTGTGCAGGGATCGGGGCTAAGGGTTATTGGGGTTAGGGCACCCCAACCCTCATGCTGTTCAAGCATCAGCTGTATTTTAGATCCCACACACAAGGGAGAACGCACAGTATTAGACTGTGTCTTGCTTATTTCACGGAGCATAATGTCCTCCAGGTTCGTCCATGGTGTCCCGAAGGCAGGATTCCTTCTTGAAGACCGAATGAGTAATACTCCGCTATATGGATAGATCGGAATTTCTTTATCCCTTCCCTTTATCGCTGCCGACCGACACCACATCTCGACTGTTGTGAACACGCAGGTGCCGATCTCTCCGGCGTCCTGATTTCAGGCCCTTCAGACACAAACCGGGATGGATTGCTGGGTCCTAGGGCAGCTCTCCTCTCCCCTCCTGAGGAGCCTCGTGCTCTTGGCACAGTGGCCGCCGGCACTTACCTCCCACCAGCAGGGCACGAGGGGCCCTTTCCTCCGTGTCCTGGCCAACACCTGTTGTTTCTTGTCTCTTTGATGAGGGCCATCCTGATGGCAGTGAGAAGAGCCCTCACTGTGGTTTTGACTTGCGTTTCCCCGATGATGAGGGATGTTGAGGACCTTTTCACGAACCTGTGGGCCATCTGCATGTTGATTTCAGCTCAGGTCATGATCTCATGGGTCGTGGGATCCAGTCTGCGTCTGGCTCCCTGGTCAGCAGGGAGTCTGCTTGATGCTCTGTCCCTCTGCCCCTCACCCTGCTCACGTGCTCTCTCTCTCTTTCAAATAAATAATCTTAAAAAAAAAAAAAGTCAGTCCAAATCCAGCCACTCTGAAATCGGCGAACAAACAGCAGGTGTTCCTACAGAGAGCCACTGCGGCAGGGGGACGGCAGGTTGGATCCACGCTGCCCGACCTGCCGGGTCACGTGTGCCGATATGGGACCCCGCGGTGTGCCATCAGGCAGAGACGACCGGGCCGGGGGCCCTCAGGCTACTTGGTGGCTCAGATGCCCAAGGGAGGCCCAACCAGCAGCCCCCACACACTCCTCCTGTGTTTCCACCCCTCCTTCTCGTGGCCACAAGGTTGCACATCACCCATGGAATGTGAAACACGCATCTCAGAGCCAGAGCCTGCAGCTGTGAGCCTGTATTCTGCATGGAGTGGAGGAGAGAGCCAGCCCCTCCCTGGGCTTCTCTGTCTCTGCTCTTTCACTCAGAATCACCAGCGGCTTTAGCGTCCACAGGGGCTCTGTTCCTCACGCTTCTGCTCCTTCAAGAAAGTCAGTCTGTTCTTATCATACTCAGTACAACTTGGTTGCAAAAGTCTTTTAATCTAAGTCATTAGATTTTCAGACCTGTCTCGTCTCTTTTTTTCTCTATCAGTTCTATGAAGGTATTGATCTTGTCCTCAACTTGTTTTGTCAGCTCTGAACTCCCCCCGTTCCCTCCTAGAGCAGGACACGTTTTATCATGCTTTACACTATGTTTCCTCTCAGATCAGACTTTGTGTTTTTGTCTTTTGCATGTTATACTGCAGGCATCCATCCATCCATCTCTCCATGCGTCCGTCCATCCATCCATCCAACCGTCCATCTGTCCATCCACCCATCAATCCATCCATCCATCCATCCATCCATCCATCCATCCACCCATCCATCCATCCATCCATCCCTCCATCCATCCATCCATCCATCCATCCA
>PITA01023085.1:8261-29005 GCA_004023965.1 Spilogale gracilis
CACACTGAGATTATGACCTGAGCCAAAATCAAGAGTCCAACGCTTAACCAACTGAGCCACCCAGGCACCCCAGATTGCCCAGATTGTTCCTTCTCAATTCAAAATCCGCCAAAGCTGTCCTTGTTTGGCAAAGGGAGCTTTTTAAGAAAACTGATGGTTAATTTAAAAGTCATTCAAAAATATATCCTTTTTGGGACGCCTGGCTGTCAGTAAAGTATCTGCCTTTAGCTCAGGGTATGATCCCAGACTCCTGGGATCGAGTCCCACATTGGGCTTCTTGCTTAGTGGGGAGCCTGCTTCTCCCTATGCCTGCCGCTCCCCCTGCTTGTTCGCTCTCTCTGTCTCTCTGACAAATAAATAAATAAAATCTTAAAATACACACACACACACACACACACACACACACACACGTATATCTCCTTTCTGCTGATTCTGGTGGCACACTGAATTAGAAAGATAAATAAGGGGGCGCCTGGGTGGCTCAGCGACTGCCTTTGGCTCAGGTCATGATCCTGGAGACCTGGGATCGAGCCCCACATCAGGCTTCCTGCTTCGACGGGAAGCCTGCTTCTCCCTCTCTCACTCCCTCTGCTTGTGTTCCCTCTCTAGCTGTGTTTCTCTCTGTCAAATAAATAAATTAAAAAAAAAAAAAAAGAAAGATAAATAAGTCTTGAATATTGGCCACAGCACGATGCAGACTAGAGAAATTTAGGGTGAACATGCAAAATAAGGTCAATTTAGGAAAATTACTCACTTTTTTTTGTCTGCTTCTGCTTTGCAAAGTCTCTGATCTAAAGGCAGAGGGCTTTATATGCCACAGAATAATGCCTAAAAAATTACTTTGCGGACAAGGTGTTCAAATAGCACAATAGTCACAAAGTGAGCCCCCTGATGTGGGGCTCAATCCTAGGACCCCGGGATCATGACCTGAGTTGAAGGCAGATGCTTAACCAACTGAGTCACCTAGGCGCCCCTACTTACTTCTTAAAAAAAGATTGATTGGGGGTGCCTGGGTAGCTCAGTTGGTTAAGCAACTGCTTTCAGCTCAGGTCATGATCCTGGAGTCCCAGGATCGAGCCCCACATCGGGCTCTCTGCTCAGCTGGAAGCCTGCTTCTCCCTCTCTCACTCCCCCTGCTTGTGTTCCCTCTCTCGCTGTGTTTCTCTAAATGAATAAAATCTTAAAAAAAAAATTTGATTGATTTGAAAGAGAGAGAGCATGCAGGTGCATATGTGTGAGTTGGGGGGGGCGCAGAGAGAGAAGGAGAGAAGCAGACTGTACTGATCAAGGAACCGGAGGCGGGGCTTAATTTCACAACCCTGAGATCATGACCTGAGCCAAAATCGAGAGTCTGACACTCAACTGACTGAGCCACCCAGGTGTCTCCACTATTTTTAAAAAATACTTTATTTATGGGCGCCTGGGTGGCTCAGTGGGTTGAAGCCTCTGCCTTTGGCTCGAGTCATGGTCTCAGGGTCCTGGGATTGAGGCCCATGTCAGCCTCTCTGCTCAGTGGGGAGCCTGCTTCCCTCTCTCTCTCTGCCTGCCTCTCTGCATACTTGTGATCTCTCTCTGTCAAATAAATAAAACAAAACCTTTAAAAAAAATACTTTATTATATTTTTTAGTAATCTCTACACCCAACATGGGGCTCAAACTCAGGACCCCGAGATCAAGAGTCACATGGTCCTCCCACTGAGTCAGGCAGGCACCCCAAAGTGGGAATACTTTAAAATGTGACCTTTTAGGCTTTTTATGCAATCAGTCTACATTATTACAGCTTTTTACATTACTTCAAATATCCTTCTTCATTTGTTTGCAAAGCACCTGTTCTTGAAGGACAACTAAAATGTAAAAATTGAGGGCACCTGGGTGTCTCAGTTGGTTAAGCCTCCGACTCCTGACTTGGGCTCAGGTCATGATCTCAGGCTCATGATCTTAGGGTCATGAGATAGAGCCCTCTGTGGGGCTCCCTGCTGAGCAGAGAGTCTGCTTCTCTCCTTCTCCCTTTCCCTCCAACCACCCCCCTCTCAAATAAATAAATCTTTCTTTTTTAAGATTTTATTTATTTATTTGACAGAGACAGAGAGAGAGAGAGAGAGAGAGAGAGAGAGAGAGAGAGACAGCATGCGCAAGCAGGGGGAGTGGCAGCCGTAGGGTGAATTAGGAGCCCAATGCGGGGCTGGATCCCAGAACCCCAGGATCATAACCTGAGCCGAAGGCAGATGCTTAACGACCAAGCTACTCAGGTTCCCCTCAAATAAATAAATCTTTAAAAAAAAAAAGTAACCCCTGGATTACATGCTAAGACCAGACACAGTGGTGGTTAAGCAGAGCACGTACATAGCTTCAAGGTCCTGCCTAGAGCTGTAGGCACCTTTCCATCTTCCAAAAAATGTTTACTACTGAACAACTGTCACCTCAAACTAACTACCAACAGCTCAAAGCAAGAAAGTCCACGAGAAGCTGTGGATTGTACTATACCTTGTTGTTTTCCTCTTCATACTCGTCACTGCTGTTGTCAGCCATAGTCTTGTTAGGAAGATGGGTGGAATGAAGAAGTCCTTAGAAGAAATGTGTTCCCATTAGATTATTAAGATGATTTTTAAAGACAAATATTTTTAGTTTATAATATTTTATGTTCTGTTTTATAGAACAGTGTCTATAAGAATATCTAATTAAAGGATAGGAGACAAGGGTGCCTGGGTGGCTCAGAGGGTTAAGCCTCTGCCTTCGGCTCAGGTCATGATCTTAAGGTCCTGGGATTGAGTTCCACATTGGGCTCTCTGCTCGGCAGGGAGCCTGCTTCCCTCTCTTTCTCTGCCTGCCTCTCTCCCTATTTGTGATCTCTCTATCTGTCAAATAAATTAATTAATTAAATTAATTTAAAAAAAAAGGACAGGAGACTGAATTCTAGCCATGGCTTTGTGCACACAATTCAGGATATATATATATATATATATATATATATATATATATATATTTTTTTTTTTTTTTTTTAAGATTTTTTTAATTTATTTGACAGAGAGAAACACAGCCAGAGAGGGAACACAAGCAGGGGGAGTGAGAGAGGGAGAAGCAGGCTTCCCGCCGAGCAAGGAGCCCAATGTGGGACTCGATCCCAGGTCTCCAGGATCATGACCTGAGCCGAAGGCAGTTGCTTAACCAACTGAGCCACCCAGGCACCCCAGGATATATTTACTAAGCATTGTTGTGTGTAAGGCATTACATTAGACATTATACTCATTGATTACCTTCCATTACATAAACCATATAAAATCTGCCCTTAGTTTACACATTGGTAAAATGAGGTTAGTAATTAATAAAGTGACAAGAGGGCTGGATTGATGGTCAGAAGACTGGGATTATAGAACAACTCTCGGGTGCCTGGGTGGCTTAGTCATTAAGCTTCTGCCTTTGGCTCAGGTCATGATCCCAGGGTCCTGGGACTGGGTCCCGCTTCTGGCTCCCTGCTCAGCAGGGACCCTGCTTCTCCTTCTTCCACTTCCCCTGCTTGTGTTTCCTTTCTCGCTGTGTCTCTCTCTGTCAAATAAATAAAATCTTGAAAGGGAGGAAGGAAGGGAGGAAGAAAGAGAAGAAGGAACGAACGAACGAACGAACAACTCTAGGGGTGCCTGGGTGGCTCAGTAGGTTAGTCAACTGCTTTCAGGTCGGGTCATGATCTCGGGGTCCTGGGATCAAGCCCCGCTTCGGCTCCCTGCTTGGAGGGGAGCCTGGTTCTCCCTCTCCCTCTTCCACTCTCCCTGCTTGTGAACTCGCTCGCTCTCTCTCTCTGTCAAATAAATAGATAAATAAAATTTAAAAAGAAAAAGAAAAAGAACAACTCTATGACATGGACAAAATGACTTAGCCTGAATCTCAGTATTCCCACATCTGAAGGAAGGCACTAGTAGTTATCACTCAGAACTGCTGTAAGGATCAAAGGACAAAACTTAGGTGAAAGGAACTGACCCAGCTTCTGGCAAATAAAAGTCATAAATATAGATCTAAATCAGCATCCATATGGTAAAAGCAATAAAAATATTCTGAACAATCAAAAGTATAATCAGATATAAGATAGTAATTTGCGGGGCGCCTGGGTGGCTCAGTTGGTTAAGTGACTGCCTTCAGCTCAGGTCATGATCCCGGAGACCGGGGATCGAGCCCCACATCCGGCTCCCTGCTCAGCGGGAAGCCTGCTTCTCCCTTTCTCACTCCCCTTGCTTGTGTTCCCTCTCTCACTGTGTTTCTCTCTGTCAAATAAATAAATAAAATCTTCAAAAAAAAAAAAGATAGTAATTTGCATGAAAACCACGTTCAATGATCGCTTCTTAAAAAAGACTTATTTCTTTTAGGTGGGAGGAGAGGGAGAGGGAGAGAGAATCCAAGCAAACTCCATGCTGTGCATGGAGCCTGACCTGGGGCTTGATCTCATGACCCTGAGATCACGACCTGAGCCGAAACCAAGAGTCAGATACTCAACCGACTATGCCACCCAGGCACTCCATGTTCAATGCTTTCTAAATCAAAGTAATGCCAGTTAGACATCAATTTACAGCCTATTACACTGCCCAAATTGAAAACAAATGATAATGTCCATGGCCGGCAAGATTATAAACATGCTCAAATCAAAAACCTTGTCTAAGTATATGTATGTACATATACACCCAAAAGATCGAAAGTAGGAACTCGGATAGATTGTACACCCATGTTCACAGCAGCAAAGTCACAATAGCCAAAAGATGGGCAGACCCAACCAAGTATCCATCAACAGACAAGTGGAAAAACAAAATGTAGTTATACATACAATGGAATACTATTCAGCCACAAAAAGGAAGGAAATGAACATAGGCTACAACAGGGATGAACCACGAAAACATTATGCTAAGTGAAATACGCCAGGGGCGCCTGGGTGGCTCAGTTGGTCAAGCGACTGCCTTTGCTCAGGTCATGATCCCAGAGACCCGGGATCGAGTCCCACATCAGGCTCCCTGCTCAGCAGGAACCCTGCTTCTCCCTCTCTCACTCCCCCTGCTTGTGCTCCCTCTCTGGCTGTGTTTCTCTCTGTCAAATAAATAAAAAATCTTTAAAAAAAAAAAAAAAAAAGAAAAGAAATACACCAGACACAAAAGGACAAATGTACGATTCCAATTTTGTGGCGCACAGAATGGATGAAGTCACAGACACCAAGTAGAATAGAGGTTCCTAGGGGCTGCCAGGGACAGAGGAATGGGGAGTTATTGTTGAACGAGTAGTTTCTGTTCAGGATGATGAAAAAGCTCTGAAAATAGTAGAGATAGTTACATAGTATGAATACACTTAATGCCACTGAATTGTACACTTAAAAGGAATTAAAATGGCAAATTTTATGTTAGGAATACTTACTGCAATAAACAAGCAACCCCAGATGTCATCCTTGATTCCTAACTCAAGAGCCAAACCCAACCCATCAGCAATTATCTTGTATTCGCCTCCTCTCTCTCTTCTTGCTTTCCCTGCTCCATCTCAATCACTGTCGCCTCAGCTCAGCCATTGCAGCAGTCCTTCCAGCTGGCTCCTGACTTCCATCATTGCATCTTTCAATCCAAGACACACATACCAGCAACATGACCTCAAAAGCTCCTCTTGTTGGGCCTCCTTCCTACCTCTGCCTACTGCTTGCCTGCCTGCCTTTGATACCACTTCTTCCTACCATATGCTGGTCTCTTTCAAGTCCTCAAATGAACCCAAGTTCTTTCTGGCCTGAGGTCCTTTTCACATTTCACTGCTGCTCCCTTTTCCTGGCCTACTTCTCCTTGGCGTCTGTCTGGATTCTTCTTATCTTTCGGTCTCAAATGTCACCTCCTCAGGTCTTCCTGGACTACCCCCATCAAAAGTAGATACCCCCTCACCATTATTCTCCATCACATCAAACCATTTACCTCCATCAATGCACTTACCATATTTGTAATTATGTCTGTTTTTTTTTTTTTTTAAAGATTTTATTTATTTGACAGAGAGAAACACAGCCAGAGAGGGAACACAAGCAAGGGGAGTGAGAGAGGGAGAAGCAGGCTTCCTGCCGAGCAGGGAGCCCGATGTGGGACTCGATCCCGGGTCTCCGGGATCATGTCCTGAGCCGAAGGCAGTTGCTTAACCAACTGAGCCACCCAGGCGTCCCTGTAATTATGTCTGTTTATTCATTTGTCATCTATCTCCCATGGTTATAAGCATCAGGATGGCAGGGTCAATGTCTCTTTTAATACTGTATACCTAGTGCCACGCATAAGGCTGACACACGGTAGGCATTCAAGAAAATGTTTGTTGAATAAATGACCATGTCAAGTCCTGTTAAAAGATTCTACTGAGATTTTGATTGGGATTACAAGTGAAGGGCAGGTTACTGAAGCATCTGCAGAACTGAGCAAAGCAGTTTTGGTAAGTTCAAATCAACCAATTAACCATGAATCCCTGGCAGATTGTGAGCGGGACATATCATGAAGCAAATGGTGATAGGGAACACTGGTCAGGTTGGAGGAAACTCCTGAATCTGGGGTCTGCGTTTTCTCCCTCTTTAGTTAGAAAACACAAATAATGGCAAGTGTTTGCCAAACGTGACTCTGAAAGGCAACAGTTGCTCTTATAAAATGGGAACTCCTTGGAGACTATCATGGATCCATCCTACTCTTAGTTCTGAGAACCATTTATCTTCTTTCCTCTTTATTCCTCTCTTACCTCTGTGTCTTGAGGTTGGAGTATGAATACTTGCAACCTCTTCAGAGTCGTTAATCTCTAGACACTCATCATATGTCTGGTTTTCAACAATCTTGGTCTAAATGAAAGAAGACATGATTACATGGCTCATATCACAGGATATGAGCTGATTCAGAAACAGCATTGGTTCCTCCTCCTTACCCAAGTCACCGGTTTTGCATGTAACCTTCACCCCATTCAAATCATTCTGCTGCAGCTCTTATTTAGGAACTGCCGACAGGCTGGCTGAGGAAGGAGGGAATCGTGGAGAGACAGGACCGCTAACTCAGGCACCCGCTCCCCCAAACTGTAGATAACATGCGCAAGGGCGGAACTGTATTGTCTTAGACAGCAGCTCTGTCCTTAAGTTCGGTCAGTTTCCCAAGGCTGCCGTGCTTCTCCGGGGGGCACTGGGGTGGGAGGGGGCTCCAAAGGCTCAAGAAAGAATTCTGTCGGGGCGCCTGGGTGGCTCAGTTGGTTAAGCGACTGCCTTCAGCTCAGGTCATGATCGTGGAGACCCGGGATCGAGTCCCACATCGGGCTTCCTGCTCGGCAGGGGGCCTGCTTCTCCCTCTCTCACTCCCTCTGCTTGTGTTCCCTCTCTCACTGTGTTTCTCTCTGTCAAATAAATAAATAAAATCTTAAAAAAAAAAAAAAGAAAAGAAAAAGAAGAAAGAGTTCTGTCTCCGGAGTTACCTTTACCAGAAGAGAGGGTAAACTCCAGCCTCTCGGTCCCATCCAATAATCAATCCCAAGAGCATCACCCCACCTCCACCCCGTCTTGCAGGTCGGATCCCACTAAAGTTTCTTGGGGAGTGAAGGAAGCATAATGGTTGCTGGTGGCATGAAGGACTAGGAGGTTGTCAAGGAGATGGGAAGTGATGAGGGATTGGGGGGAAGGGGAGCCCCTTTAGATTCCAGAAAGGCAGTGCTCTTTCTGCTAGGGAGAGTACGAATTACCTGTAGCCCCTCTGAATCCGTCTCCTCTATATGGAAAGAACCCCAGCCTAGGGCCGGGGTCTCAATCCAGTATTACGCCAGGCCACTTGAGGGTCTTGGACGCGGAGCTCCCGGCCTTGTTGTCAGCCGCTAGGAAGGAAAAAAAAAAAATCGCGAGACTTGCTTACAGTCTCGTGAGACCTTCTCTATTCGCGCTTTGCGTGTCTTCCAGCAGCGAAGGGATCCGAGGAGGATCTAGCGTCCTTTGGGTAAAGCCTCTCTGGGCAGCCTAGTCCCCTTTGTCTATGGTTTCAGTAAATGCGTTTGTGGCGGCATCTAGCGACCATGTCTTGGCAAAGCCGGCTGATGAATATCTGTTGGCTTAGTTAGCCCTCGGATCTGGAAATACAGTTTCTAGGATCTGGAAATAGTTTCTCCCTCTAGGACAAGGCAGTTTTTCCTCAGTCCGTCTCATCAGAATTTGGGCCAGCTGTCGAGGGCGTATTCCCATAGCACTTTGTATGTCCCTTTAGAGCATTTGTTACATTATAGTCCGCCCTTCACACTATCTCATTGCCGGAACACGCTTATCCCAAGAAATTATTCGTTATTTGAGACTTAAATTTAACTTAGTTTCGTATATTTTTATTTGCTGAAGAAGACAGAGCTTCTTTAGAGTCTTTGTCTAATTTTTAAGTTCTTTATAGCAGCAGTGCCTTGCATAAATTAGGCACTTTAAAAATGCTTGTTGGATGGGCGAAGAAAGGAATGAGTGAATGAAGACGCAAGGAACAAATATTTCAAAACTAGAGACATAGTCAGAGAGAGAAACAAGACAAAGTATTGAAATTTGATCCTGAAAACCTGCCGGAGGAAAGCCGGATGTGGCTTTAAAAAGGAAAATGAGAGACACCTCTTCTGAGACATTTCCAGTTAAAAATGGAACTGCAAAACATTTTAAAATTTTTGTATCGCCTGTAATTGCTAATAATAATGCATATGTATTGCTGAGCACTTACTATGCTGGAGCACTTAGGTTATATAATCTTATTTATTGACATATTATCTAACTTCACAACCTTATGTCCTTGCCAATTGACAGATTAGATAAAAGTTACTTGCCTAGAGTCACTCAGGTAGCAAGTGGTCAAAATGGAAGTTAAACACAGGTCAAATTCCCAAGTCTCAGCTTCTGGCCATTATGACATATAGTCTCTAAGGCTCTCCTTAGGAAGCACGTTTGCAGGGGTGCTTTTCTTATGCAGTGTAATTTAGCTAATGTCTTATTTCCAAGGAATCAGCATCATTTGGTCTTGGCTGAACTTCAGTGGTCCATATCGAAGGCCCCTGGAAGCTGCCATAATAAAACAATAATTCCAGGCAAGATTTTTACTTTTTTTAAATTAAGAATTTGTCTTTTTTACAATATGTTTTTATTTTTTTAAAATTTACTTATTAGAGAGAGGGAGCATGAGAGAGAGATCATGAGCAGGGAGGAGGGGTAAAGGAAGAAGCGGACTCTCTGCTGATCAGGGAGCAGAATGTAGGACTCCATCTCAGGACCCCGGGATCATGATCGGAGCAGAAAGCAGACACTTAACAGACTGAGCCACCCAGGCACCCTACAATATGTTTTTATAATAAAAATTTAAAAATACAGTTTGACATATATCCTCACAGACATGCCAAGTTTTTTTTTTTTTTTTAAGATTTTTATTTATTTATTTGACAGAGAGAAACACAGCTAGAGAGGGAACACAGGCAGACGAACTGAGAGGGAGAAGCAGGCTTCCCGCCGAGCAGGAATCCTGATGTGGGACTTGATCCCAGGTCTCCAGGATCATGACCTGAGCCAAAGGCAGTTGCTTAACCAACTGAGCCACCCAGGCGCCCCACCAAGTTTTAAAATACAGGAGCTTCTATAATGTAGTGCTTAAGAGTACAGGTGCTCAAGTTGAATAGCCTTTGTTTGAATCCTGGCTTTGCTACTCTCTAACCCTGACATCTGTGACAGAATAGTTTTTCTCTTTCTGTTTTTATTTTTGTTTTATTCTAAGTAGACTCTGCACCTAGTGTGGAGCCCAACTTGGCACTTGGACTCATGACCCTGGATCAAGCCCTGAGCTGAGATCAAGACTTGGATGCTTACCCAGCTGAGCTACCCAGGTGCCCCCTGAGTTTCCTCTTTATACCTTGGCTTCCCCACCTGTAAAACAGAGATATTGGTGGTACCCATTTCAGAGAATTCTAGTGAGGTTTTTGACACTCATTGAAAGAGAACTTTTTATTACTTTTAAGTACAGAAAATTCAAAAGCATCCACTTAGCTCAGTTTGGTGGTGGCCAGTTCTTTAGCCTTTACCTTTAATAACTTGGCAATGCAAGCCACCAACTTTGCACCCTGGACGGTGCCTCCGCAGTGTTGGCAGATCTCATCATATCTGTCATTGTCATTTGTCCTGATGGCTTCCACCAGCTTAGCCACAGTCCTTTGTCTTCTGAGTTAACCTGTATGAAGGCAATAGTGGTACAGGTCTTCCTGTGGACCAGACGCCCCAGCCTGGCCTTCCTCTTGATAATGCTAGTAGGGAACCCCCATTCTATGACACAGGGTGGGCAGGAAGACAGACAGATCTATGGGATCCACACCATATGCAATCACTAACAGCTGAGCCTTCCTGTTTTCCACTGAAGATGGTGACCATGTTAACTCCAGCTCAAAGGGCAATCAGCCTCTTAGGGGGGACATTCCCTTTGCTGACAACATTCTTCTCAGCCCTGGCCAACAATCTCTGCTTCTTCCCTTGCTTTGTCTCTGGTCTGTATTTGTGGGCCAATTTAAACAGTTGAGTAGCTGTTTGATGGCCTACGGCCTGGGTGAATTGGTTAATCACAGGAGGCATTTGTAGACATTTATAGAGAATCACCCTTTTCTGATGCAGCCGGATGTAGCGGGGGCATTTGACAAAGCAGGTGAGGTCCCTTTTGGACTAGATGTCCTGTCCGATGCCAAAATTCTTGGGCCTTTTCTCTCTCTCTTTTTTTTTCTAAGATTTTATTTATTTGACAGAGAAAGGGAGAGACTGCAAGTAGGCAGAGGCAGGCAGAGAGAGAGGAAGAAGCAGGCTCCCTGCTGAGCAGAGAGCCCGATGCAGGCCTCCGATCCTAGGACGATCCTAGGACCCTGAGATCATGACCTGAGCCAGGCAGAGGCTTACCCCACTGAGCCGCCAGGCACCCCATCTCTCTCTCTGTCTTTTTAAAAGATTTTATTTGTTTTTTTTTTTCACAGAGAGAAACACAGCTAGAGAGGGAACACAAGCAGGGGGAGTGAGAGAGGGAAAAGCAGGCTTCCCGCTGAGCCCCATGCTGGGCTCAGGACTCCCGGATCATGACCTGAGCTGAAGGCAGACGCTTAACCGACTGAGCCACCTCTCAGACAGGGGATTGACCACCTTCTTGGCCTCCCGCTTCTTCACAACAGTAGGAGCGGGGCCACCTTGTTCCCCTTAACCTCCCTTTCTTTTGTCATCTTGAATGGCTGGAGGAGAGAGAGTTTTGTGGGGAATAAATGAGATAATCCATGAAGAATGTAGAGTAACGCCTGGCTCATTTTAAGTGTGCAGTAAGCATTAAGGAATATACAAGAGATAAAAAGAGGCAGTGTCATCATGAGAAAAACTGGCTTTGAATCCAGGCTCTACCATTTACAGGCTCTTTGAGTTTGGAGAGTTGTTTAACTTCTTTAATCTGCAGTGTCCTTATCTGGATTGTTGTAAAGGATTAGAGATAATGTATAAAGTACCTGACACAAAATAAACACTCAATAAAAGAATGCTGTTTATCCATTTCAGTGTTGGATGAGTGCCCTAGAGTTGAGCCAGTGGTATGGGGTGAAATGATGTAGGATGTACAGAACTGCTGAATCAGGTCTACTCAAAGTCTGACTTTTGGGGCGCCTGGGTGGCTCAGTTGTTAAGCATCTGCCTTCGGCTCTGGTCCTGATCCTGGAGTTTTGGGATGGAGCCCCGCCTAGGGCTCCCTGCTCCATGGGACGCCTGCTTCTCCCTCTCTCACTCCCCCTGCTTGCGTTCCCTCTCTCACTGTGTTTCTCTCTGTCAGAAATAAATAAAATCTTTTTAAAAAAAAAGTCTGACTTTTGGCATGAGAGAACTGCCAACAGAATCAGAAGACTGGATTTTTGAGTTTTACTTCCATTATATACTGGCTTAGAACTTTGTGTAAATTTTTTAAAAAGATTTTACTTATTTATTTGAGAGAGAGTGAGAGGGAGAAGCAGACTTCCCACCGATCAGGGAGAACAATGCAGGGCTCAGACCCAGGACCCTCGGATCATGACCTGAGCTGAAGGCAGACACTTCACTGACTGAGCCACTCAGGCCCCCATGTGTAAATTTCTTATCTTGTCATCATTTGCTTCATCTATAAAATCACATAAGCCCTGCTTGCTGCACACTTTTTTTTTTTTTAAGTAGGCTCTGCACCCAGTGTGGAGCACAACAGGGAACTTGAACTCGGGGCCCTGAAATCGAGACTTGGGCTGAAATTAAGAGTCAGACACTTGACCAATTGAGCCACCAGGTGCCCCTCCTGCACAGTTTTTAAAAGTATAGAATTTAGGGAATGCCTGGGGGGCTCAGCTGTTAAGTGGCTGCCTTTGGTTCAGGTCATAATCCCAGGATCCTAAGATGGAGCCTTGCATCAGGCTCCCTGCTCAGTGGGAAGCCTGCTTCTCCCTCTTCCACTCCCCCTGCTTGCGTTCTTTCTCTCGCTGTGTCTCTCTCTATCAAATAAGTACATAAAATCTTTTTTAGAAAAAGAAAAAAAAAAGAAAATGGGGCGCCTGGGTGGCTCAGTTGGTTAAGCAATTGCCTTCGGCTCAGGTTATGATCCTGGAGTCCTCAGATCGAGCCCCACATCGGGATCCCTGCTTTGCAGGAAGCCTGCTTCTCCCTCTCTCAATCCCCCTGTTTGTGTTCCCTCTCTAGCTGTGTTTCTCTCTGTCAAATAAATAAAGAAAATCTTTAAAAAAAAAAAAGGATAGAATTTAGGAGCACCTAACTGGCTCAGTTAGTAGAGCATATGACTCTCTCTCTTTTTTTTTAAGATTTTATTTATTTATTTGACAGAGAGAAACACAGCGAGAGAGGGAACACAAGCAGGGGGAGTGAGAGAGGAAGAAGCAGGCTTCCCACTGAGCAGGGAGCCCGAGGTGGAGCTCGATCCCGAGTCTCTGGGATCATGACCTGAGCTGAAGGCAGTCGCCCAACCAACTGAGCCACCCAGGCGCCCCAGCATATGACTCTTGATCTCAAGTTTCAAGCCCCACGTTTATTTAAAAATAAAATACTTATTTTTTATTTTGTTTTATTTCATTTTATTAAGATTTTATTTATTTATATGACAGAGAGAGACAGCGAGAGAGGGAACACAAGCAGAGGGAGTAAAGGAGAGGGAAAAGCAGGCTTCCTGCCGAGCAGGGAGCCTGATGCAGGGCTCAATTCCAGGGCTCTGGGGTCATGACCAGAGCCCAAGGCAGATGCTTAAGACTGAGCCACCGAGGCATCCTAAAAATAAAATCTTAAAAAAAAAAGATACAAACCATAAAAATTCACCCGTTTATTTATTTATTTATTTTTAAAGATTTTATTTGTTTGACAGAGAGAAACACAGCCAGAGAGGGAACACAAGCAGTGGGAGTGAGAGAGAGAGAAGCAGGCTTCCCACTGAGCAGGGAGCCTGATGTGGGACTTGATCCCGGGTCTCCAGGATCATGACCTGAGCGGAAGGCAGTCACTTAACCAACTGAGTCACCCAGGTGCCCCAAAATTCAGCCTTTTAAAGTGTATATTCTGTGGTTTTTAGTGTAGTCACAAAGTTGTGCAGCCATTACCTCTAATTCCAGAACATTTTCATCACTCCAAAAAACAAACCTCACTCCCTATTCCTTCCTTCTCCCAGCCCCTTGCAGCTCTACTTGCTGCTTCTATGGATTTGCCTATTCTGGCCACTTCATATAAATGAAATGAACAGGTTCAGAGCAAGTCCTCCCATATAAGATATGTGGCCTTTCTTGACTGGCTTCCTTCACTTAACATAAATTTTCAAGGATCATTTATGTTGTATCAAGTATCAATATTTTTTATGACCAATATTCCATTGTACAGATATACCACATTTTGTCTTCCATTCATCTATTGATGAACATTTGCATTGTTTTTGCTTTTGGGCTATTATGAATAATGTTTCTAGGAACATGATTGTAACAATTTTGTATGAGCATATGTTTTTTGAAGTTTATTTATAAGTTATCTCTACATGCAACATGGGCTCAAACTCATCACCCATAGATCAAGAGTCGCATACTCTTCTGAATCAGATGCCTCGTATGAACATGTGTTTTTAATTCTCTTGGATATATACCAAGGAGTGAAATTGATAAGTCATATGGAAACTCTATGTTTAATATTTGAGAACCTGCCCAACTGTTTTTCCAAAGTATCTGCACTATTTTACATTTCCACCAGCACTGTGAGAGGGTTTTAATTTCTTCAAATTCTCACCAACACTTATTATTATTATTATTATTATTATTAAATATTTTATTTATTTATTTGACAGAGAGAGCGAGAAATCACAAGTAGGCAGAGAGGCAGGCAGAGAGAGGAGGAAGCAGGCTCCCTGCTGAGCAGAGAGCCCGATGTGGGCCTCAATCCCAGGACCCTGAGATCATGACCTGAGCTGAAGGCAGAGGCTTAACCCACTGAACCACCCAGGCGCCCCACCAACACTTATTATTATAACCATCCTATTGGCTGTTAAGTGCTATCTCATTGTAGTTTTTTTTTTTTTTTTTTTCTCATTGTAGTTTTGATTTGCATTTCCTAAAGAACTAAAGATGTTGAGCATCTTTTCATGTGCTTTTTGGTTATTTGTATACTGCTTTGGAGACATGTCTATTTTGCCCATTTACTCATTTATCTAATCTTTATGTATGTATGTAAGTATATTGTGTCTACACCTAGCTTGGGGTTTGTACTCATGACCATGAGATCAAGAGTCACATACTCTACAGACTCAGCCAGCCAGCCAGCCAGCCACTCCTATTTTGCCCATTTTCAAATTAGCTTTTTTTTTTTCTTTTTCAAGATTTTGCTTATTTTTGAGAGAGAGAACAAGCAGGGGAAGGGCAGAGGGAGACAAGCGGACACCCTGCTCAATGGGAAGCCCCACACTGGACTCTTATTATGGCCTGAGTCGGAGTCAGAGCATTAACCGCTGAACCCACTGAGCCACCCAGTCACCATAAATTTATCTTATTTTTTTATTGTTGGGTTCTAAGAGTTTTTTATATATTCTGGATACTAGTCCCTTATGCACATCAGTTAGTTTGTAGATTAAATGATATAATACCTAAGAGAGCGTTATAAACTGTAAGAGGTGTCACTAATTAAACGAAGATGCTTACAATCAGTGAAAGGTCGGTAACATGAGGTCCCACCGCTGTAGTGCGAGCCCCCCCCAAGCCTCCTTGCAGCCGGGTACTAGCACATTCCCCACCCCACGGAGCCCCGCCTTCCGCCCTTTGACCCACGCCATTTCCGGTTGGAGACGTGGCTCGAGGCCGCCATCTTGGCAAGAGGCAAAGCGGTAGCGGCTCCTGACAGGGGGGCAGCAGGTCCGGAGTGACCGGTGCTCCCCTTCCCCTGACCCCAGCCCCAGTGGAGCGGGAAGCGCGGGTGAACCCCCCACCGTCCTCACCATGGTAAGATCCGAGCTAGGCCGAATTCCCAGGGTCCGGCTTCGGTCGGCCGCTCTGCCTGCCGGACGGCCTGGTGCTGGGGCCGAGGGGTCCCGCCCCGAGGGCCTGAAGCCGAGCGCTTCCCTCGGGGCTCGGCGAGCAGAGTGGCCTTCCCCGCCCTGTGGCCGACCTCCCGAGAGATCTGACGGACCTGCCTGCAGTCCTTCTCCGGTTGCGCCCACACCCCTTCCCCCCCACCCCGCTGGGCACTCTCCTTTGCTGGGCCCGGGGTGTTTGCTGTTCGAAAACCTCTTAGTGGTGTGGCTTGGACCCTCGCGCTGCAGACCTCGCACCTTGACGCTCGTGTCCAGCGGGTTCCTTGGACGCCGGGCTCGGCTGGTTGGGCTTCTCTTGGGGGGGGCGGGTGTTCCCTTTTTTAGGGAGTCAGCTCTTCTGTCATCCCGGGTGTTTGATAGGCCCGGGATACTCGAAATCCAAGTCCATTGGTGTCCATTGGTGTTCAGGACTTCTTTTGTTTGTTTGGAAGGGCGAAATAGAGGAAAGTTCGAAAGGAGGCATAAAACAAGAAGGAGTAACTTGTAACACTAATTTGTAGAACGCAGGTGTCCCTGAAACCTTCCACTACTTCTACAGAATTTAGATGTGTCCATTTGTCATTGTTAGTGTATGCGGTGTTTGGAGCGTTGGGAAAAGGTGAACGAGTAATAGAGAACACAGGCTTTCTGTTTTCAAGGAACTTAAACTGTTCGGGTGAAGTCAGATGTGTTGGTGGCATATGGAAATCAGAAGTCTCACAAGAGGAGGAGGAGTAAGAAAGGGGTTATATAGGGGGACCTGTTACTTGCCTTACAGATGCTTGATCTTTGTGTTCTCATCTGTGGTAGAGATGGAGAAAATTAATGTGTGTGGATGGGACAGAAAAACAGCGCTGACTCCACTAAGTCTTGCTTTATCACTACAATTTGGGTATTTATGAAGTAGGAGAAATTTTTTGGCTTCAAATGAGCTAGTTACTTCTTAGTGTACTTTATGCCTTTCAATCTTTTGAAGGATTTTTTATTTTCTCTTTAATAGATTAATAATTGATTTAAAGCATCTACATACTTGAGATGACAGTATAATTTGGTGCCAGTCATGTTAAGTTCTGCTGACAACCTTTTTAGATGAGAATTTGGATGGTGGTAGGGTGGGATTCATGCTTGGTCTTTCAGCCACTGAAAGGTTTTTGTTTTCAGCTTCAGGCAAATAAATTGCAACCAGACTGCCTCATAAAACTTTACTGTTGGACATACACTTTCCAAAAACTCCTTTGTTCATTTCCACTAGGAGGCTCAGTATTTGGATAGTGATTTTTTAATTCCTTTCCTGTTTACATCCTGGTTGTATTTGTAGTGCATTTTGGAGCATATTATAATTTCAATAGCAGAATTAAAGCCTTGTATTTTATAAAGCACATGTAATCTTACAAAAATCTTTCTTGTTGAAAAGTCCTTGAAACTTAATATTTTTAATTCATTCATAATTGAGAGATGGTAAAGCCCTAGGTGTTAAGTGATCAGCATAAAATATGTTTTTCATATCATTTGGATATGTATGCATATACATACAGTTGTGTCATGTATAAATATGTATTTTTTTTTAACTATATGGGACTTGGCATGATCCAGATACCCAGATTGGTGTACTCTGGAGAAAAACTTAGTACATTCTGCTCTTTTGAGTCTCTGTTGGGTTATTATTATTTCTGTGTAATGTTTTTGGGTTTTATTCCTTTACAAAGGGATCTCTGGACAGTAGAATTGTCCAGATAGGGTATCGTTTTGTAAGTTTTCTTCAACCTAAAAGTTGTATGAAAACTAACAGTTACGGTGCCTGGCCAGCTCAGTCCATAGAGCATATAACTCAGTCTTAGGATGGTGAATTCAAGCCCAACATTGGGTGTGGAGCCTACCTAAAAAAAAAAAATAATAATAATAATAATAAAAAATAATAAAGTAAATCTTCTGAAAGTTGAGGAAAATTTTTCCTCAACATTTTTTATACATTTCATTTTATTTTTCCCAAGATTTTAAAAACTTGACAGTGAGACAGGGAGAACAGGAACACAAGCAGAAGGATTGGGAGAGGGAAAGCAGGCTTCCCACCAAGCAGGGAGCCCAATGTGGGGGCTCGATCCCAGGACCCTGGGATCATGCCCTGAGCCAAAGGCAGATGCTCAATGACTGAGCCACTCAGGCTTCTCAAATTTTTCAGACATCTAGAAAAGTTGAAACAACTTCACAGTGAATACCGGTATGAGGAGTAACTAGATTCTGTTACATTTCACTATAGTTGTTTCATCATTCATTTAATCATCTAGCCAGTCAGCCTTATATGTATGTATGTATGTATGTATCTAATTTATTTATTTTAAAGATTTTATTTATTTATTTGACAGAGAGAAACATAGTGAGAAAGGGAACACAAGCAGGGGGAATGAGAGAGGGAGAAGCAGGCTTCCTGCCGAGCAGGGAGCCCGATGTGGGACTCGATCCCGGGTCTCCAGGATCATGACCTGGGCCGAAGGCAGTTGCTTAACCAACTGAGCCACCCAGGCGTCCCATAAATGTTGATTTTTTAAAAATAAATTACCTTTGGCTTTAGCTGATGTTAGCACAAAATGTCCTATATTAGGAAGTCTTGGTAGAGAAAGTAAATGAACAAATGCAAAAACAAATGGCTTAAAATGAAGGACAAAAAACATGCTTGATTTGATCTTTTTTTTTTTTAGCTTTCTGCAAATTTATGAGAACATGTTCTTATTTTTCTTTATTTTTATTTTCTAAATGTTTTATTTTTAAGCAATCTCTGCATGCAGCATGGGGCTCAAAACCCACAACCCTGAGATCAAGAATGACACATTCCATTGACTGAGCCAGCCAGGTGCCCCCGTTCTTATTTTCTTAATATTTATTAGGTATTTTTTTTTTAAGATTTTATTTATTTGACAGAGAGAAACACAGCCAGAGAGGGAACACAAGCAGGGGGAGTGAGAGAGGGAGAAACAGGCTTCCTGCCAAGCAGGGAACCCGATGTGGGACTCGATTCCGGGTCCCCAGGATCATGACCCAGGCCGAAGGCAGTCGCTCAACCAACTGAGCCACCCAGGTGCCCCATTTATTAGGTATTGTAATCAGTTCTGTCTTAATAAATTTTAATTTGTTAAATCTTAATAAATTTACATTAATTGTTTTGTCTGTGGGTTTTATTTATTTACTTACTTATTTGAGAGAGAGAAAGCATGTGCTTCTTTGTGAAGTGGGTGCCATGCCCAGCACAGAGCCAGACATGGGGCTTGATCTCACAACCCTAAGATCTTACCTGAGCTGAACCGACTGAGCCATCCAGGCATCCCAATAAATTTAAATTTGAATGAACAATACGAAGTCTCATGGTAGCAACAGTCTAAAATATTTGCTTACCTCTTACAGAGTGCTGTACTTATTCACTCAGTATACCAATGAATAAACTAGAAAATGAATATTATCACATTCATTATAAGTGATAATATTCAGTTCCCAAAGCAATTAGTTGTTAGAAAGCTAGATTTGGGTTTATGTGGGTGATCTGTACATACTGTGGGAGAAACTGAAATCCTACTCAGTAATATCAGTCCCCAATTAGGGGGTTATTGTTGCTTTTATTTATTTATTTTTTGTATATAATATAGCATCTGCACAACTTTTCTTTATGTATCTTTTTGATTGTTGTTTGAGAGGATGGCAAAGAATGAGAATGATTTTCTTGAGTTTCCATTGATTTGCCATCTATTTATTCTCCAAATAGAAAGTTTATTGCAGAAACTGAAAACAGTGTCCTTTTATTTTTATTCTGTACAAGAAACTTGTGATGAGCTTACAGCTCTCACTGAGTAACTTTGTAAGTTTTAGGTTTTGTATGTGATCTAGATTTTATTGTAATTGTCCCTCTGAGTCTCTCATGCAAACAGGAAAGACTAAATGTGACAGTTGTAGAAACTACCCTTAATATGATCATGAATTATATATATAAAAATATATATGACTATATATATCCTCATTACAGTGAATTACAAAGGAGAGACTGCCTAAATCTGGAAGTGAGAAGTATGAAAGCATTTAGAGGTTCAAGGAAATCTTTGGCTTTTTTTCTTTAGAGATTTATGAATGTTTATGCTGAAGTATTACCTGTTTTTCTCAGACCTCTATCACTAGTGAGAATGAAGGGATGGTACAGCAGCTTATCTCACACACATACTGTGCACACACATGATTTGTTTTGATGAGGTACTTGCCTTTTAGTAGCTTAGTGTTAATGTAAAATACTGTTCCAGAGTAGTTGCTACTGGAGCAGTGGGTATAAAGTGGTGGTATTGTATATTTTTATTTTTTATTTTTTATTTTTTTTAAAGATTTTATTTATTTGACAGAGAGAAACACAGCCAGAGAGGGAACACAAGCAGGGGGAATGAGAGAGGGAGAAGCAGGCTTCCCACCAAGCAGGGAGCCCAGTGTGGGACTCGATCCCGGGTCTCTGGGTCCATGACCTGAGCCGAAGGCAAGTCGCCCAACCAACTAAGCCACCCAGGCGCCCCGGTATTGTATATTTTTAGATGCTGTAAAGTTTTCTTTCTTCCTTCCTTCCTTTTTTATTTTTTTTAAAGATTTTATTTGTTTGTCAGAGAAAGAGTGCACGCACGCACACAAGCAGGGGGAGAGGGGTAGAGGGAGAAGCAGGCAGGGTCCCTGATGAGCAAGGAACCCGATGTGGGACTCAATCTTAGGACCCTGGGATCATGACCTGAGCCAAAGGCAGATGCCCAACCAACTGAGCCACCCAGGCACCCCAGCTATGAAGTTTTCAAGCACTTGTAGAATCATAAAGATGAGAAGGCAATTTAGATTTCATATAAACTAATCTCTATTTTGGGGAAGCAGTTCAGTGACTTACGCAATGTGTAATTAGTGACAGAGGCAGAACAGAAACCTAATTCTTTAGGTTTCTTTACTCAAATAACTTTCTGATTCATGTAGTTAAATCTGGGTAGAAGAGAGTTATTTAATCCAAACACAAATTATGATATACTCAAACCATTGTATTTTTTTTAAGATTTTATTTATTTATTTGACAGAGATCACAAGTAGGCAGAGAGGCAGGCAGAGAGAGAGGAGGAAGCAGACTCACTGCTGAGCAGAGAGCTTGACGTGGGCCTCCATCCCAGGACTCTGAGATCATGACCTGAGCCGAAGACAGAGGCTTTTTTTTTTTTTTTTT
>PITA01023086.1:0-28925 GCA_004023965.1 Spilogale gracilis
AAAAAAAAAAAACTTGTTTTCTAATTAGGTAGGGACAAGATAACTGACAAGATCATACTGTAAAAAATCAGACAAATCCAAGTTTGAACTTAGACTGCTTTGCTAATGATGCACTTTATGTTGGCAAATCGAATTTAAGTTAAAAAAACAAAAAGAAAAAAAAACAAGTATACATTCTTGGTCAAATTAAAACACACAGGGGGTCACAGGTGATGCTTCATGGGTATGCCTTATGCAGGGGGAAAAACCAGAAGTAGAAGCAACTCCTGCTCAGAGAAAAGGGCATGGTCCTATATCCAAAGACTGGCATGTGAATATATACATTCATTTTTTAAGTAGACAAAAATAATTTTTATGATGCTGGGCTTTAATAACTGGCATGTGAATATGTACATTCATTTTTAAAAAACAAAAAACATTTTATGATGCCTGGTTTTAATAATTCATTCAACTTTATTCCATTATGAAGCCAATGTAAGAATGCTTCAGCTGTAGCATACTTTTACCCAGTGCCATTTGACACT
Organism: Spilogale gracilis; assembly: GCA_004023965.1. Taxonomy (NCBI): domain Eukaryota; kingdom Metazoa; phylum Chordata; class Mammalia; order Carnivora; family Mephitidae; genus Spilogale; species Spilogale gracilis. The sequence continues at coordinate 525 of PITA01023086.1, forward strand.
CAGACTTTGATGACTTGAACTGATGTAATCATCGCCCTACTTCCAGGGCAATGGAAGTTTATGTTCCAACACAAACGCTCCTAAAATTTTATTATTTAGCAAGTCATGTCTTAGGGATAATGAACTCTCAAATCACAAAGCTAAAGCAACAAAGTGGGATTCTGAACTCAAAAAGACATAGTCTACCATGATGAATAAAATAAGCTTTTAAAACACTGTAGAACACAAATTTAATAATTCATACCTTCTGGAAAAGATATAGTCTTTGTTCCTATTTCCAGTCATTAATATTACTATACTTTAAACAATATTTTAGCAATTTTCTTAGTATTTAAAAGCAGTATCTAAATACAGTTACCATGTTTGTAATTTATTTTACTACTGTATATATAATAAAGTCCTAATGTCCATAACATTTTACAATGTGTTACAGAAATTGATGAGTTTAATTACTTAATGTGCACGGATCAATTTGAAATAAATTGAAAATGAACGCACCGTACAGTCTACTTAATTTTATTAGTCTTGTTTCAGACTTCACTTTCTAATTTGCAACCCAGTAGGCTATATTTTAAGATAGAAGATTTCTTTTACGTTTCAGCAGTTTAAAGCCAAAGCAACTACAGGAAGGTAGAGTTCTAGTAGTCACAAAGTCTGACCTCAAAGGGAAGAAAAGTCCCAGGCTTTCATTCTCTAAGCCAATTCTCTTGGCTTGTTATACATTTTTTTTCCCTTAAAAATGGGGAAGAGATATTCTACTTCTCTGTCTATAGAATAATTTTTAAATGAATTACAGGCACAGAGAGTAGACCGACAAATTGGTAGACAAATGAAATAACAAAAGAAATAATCATTCAAAGTCACTTCTGGTTGGTTAAGGATGGCACACCGGAACTATATAGTTAAGAGGAGTGATACATTTTCATTAGTAATACATTTCTGAGGTAATACAGGTATCTGCAAAAGGGGTCACACGATACTTTTCACATCACCGAACCATTTTAAAATCCAAGGTGAAATAAACTCTCAGATGCCTATGAACTCCATTTACATGGAGTACATCACTGTAATTTTTTAAAATGCATTCATATTCAAATCTGAGAAACAGGATTCTGAGCTCATCAGGCCTGCTTAATTGCACCAACATCTGCAATCAATTTAAATTCTTTAAGATGGTCTTTCACAGTGCTTGAAGTGATTTCATGCTGTGATAGATTTAACACACTCACTAATTTATAGACACACACAAGCAGATGAGACCTATTTTTCCAGGGGTGGGGTAAAGTACTGAAGGGCAGTCTGAATTTTCCAACCATCACTGGGATATAAAAAAGGAAGCATTCTGCATAACTTATTGAAATTATAGGAGAAGATGATAGCACTACATAAACGTAATATAGAAATTAAACCTAAAACTAGTGCTTTATTTAAATCTATTTGTAGGTCATGGACCATAAGAGGTTTGATGAAAGTTTAGGGGTGGAATAAACCCAGAGCTATCAGTTAAGGTTACACAGAGAAAGGGCATTCCTTCCCTGAGTCAAGGAGGGTGGGGACAAGTAAGAAGAAGAAATCCTGATAATCCAGAATTGTTTTTTTAACCAAAAACATACACTGGCATCAAATCAAGACTATGAAACTCACAATAAGAAAACTAGAGGATCTGGGCAGATGGCAGCAGCAGTACAGTTTTTGAAACTCATGGATTCCTACAGAAAAAAAACAACTAAAGGGCAAAACCACAAACCTAACAATGGGAGCAACAACTTATCTCTGTGATCCTCAAAATACAAGCAGTAGGAGACAAACCACTAATGGCCACAAAACCTACACAATATCAAAATCTGTGTGGGAAGAAACAGAGTAGGCAAGAAGATGCCAGATGAACATGAAAGCACCAGAAGCCCAAAATAGCCCAGAGGTCCTCATTAGAAGCCTCAGTAGGCTAATTTGAGGACAGCAGCCCAAATCAGGGGCAGTTTGGCCCTTTCAGTTGTATTTCAACCGGCCCTTTCCAATTGTAAGTCCAAGTGGCAAAAAAACAACTAAGGAGACTGGAGTGGCCTGTGTCCCCTGAACTCCCAGCAGAGCTGCCTGGGTTCCCCTGCAGGAGACCACCGCACAATGAGACAAAGTACACATGATGAAATCAAATTTGAGCAGAACATTCCTGCAGAAGATTAACAGTTGCCACACACACAAAATCATAAAACATGGCAAAGTAACTTACAATTTCACACTGTGCAAAGAGACACTGAGACAACATACAAGACACAGTGGGGAAAAAATTAAAATAGAATTCAAAACCGTCAGAAATGAGGTGAGAGAATTCAGAGCAGGGGGTGCGGGAATAACTAAGAAAATCATTCAGAAGAAAAACTAAACTAGAAAGAAGAACAACAGCAAAAATATAGAAGAAAGATTTGGGACAAAGCCCATATTGAGGATACACAAAAATCTAGCATACAGATAATAAGATCTCTGAAGAAGAGTCCAATGCAGGACAACAGAACACTTTCATGAAATTTAAGAAAAAAAAATTTTTTTTTCTTTGACAGAAGGAAACACATCAAGAGAGGGAACACAAGCCGGGGGAGTGAGAGCGGGAGAAGCAGTCTTCCCACCAAGCAGGGAGCCTGATGCAGGGCTCGATCCCAAGGCAGTTGCTTAACCAACTGAGCCACCCAGGCGCCCTGAAAAAAATTTTTTTTAAGATTTAAGAAATTTAAAAAAATAAAAAATAAAAAAAAAAGATTTAAGAAATTTATAATAAAAGTACACTGTTTATCAGATAATTCCAACTTAAACATCTAGATAAAAAAAGCCAGTAGCACGTAAAGGATAAAAATTGGTTACCAGCAGAACTTTTGGCGAGAATATTGTCATGCTTTATACCAAAAGAAAATAATATACTTAAGATCCTAAAACAAAAACAAAAGCAAAACTACATGAGCCAAAGATTTTATATCCAATAAAACTGACTAAACAATAGAAGGCATACACCATTATCAGTATGCAAAACTCAGGAAATGCTCTTCCCAGGAGCCCTGCAGAAGAATCCACTACTACAAAACAAACTTCAGACAGACAAACGTCTAGAGAAATAACAGCTTAAGGACTGGTGATGAGCCTTAAAATACAGTTACTCAGAAATAAAGGGGGGGGGGACAGTAAATTCAGTTACTCATAGAAAGGAAGACTACAGGACTAACAAGAACTAGAAAATGTAACAGCTCTATGCTCAATGCAGAGTCCAACAAAAGCAGCCAAGTAGGGACTGCATATGCCAAAGAAAACTTTTTTGAACATATCCGCACCATGTTTTCTTTTATTAACTCTCCACTGAAGAGGCCCAGAAACAGGGATTAATCCACCAGCAATAAGCATCTTTATGCCCAGACTGTTCTTGAAATAGTATTTCCCACTGAAGGAAAAGATGGATCCCAGTCATAATGCGGGAGAAGAACTTTGATCAACACATCTCACCAGGTAGGAATGAACAACCCGAAATTCCTAGGGTCATGCCAAAATGGCTAGGACCCAACTAGTCAAAGATGGGGCAATTTAAGCTTCACTTAGAATAGTAATTAATAATGCATAAATTATCACACTGGTCATATCTTTATATTAAAAATAACTGGTTACCTTCAGAGGTTGTTAGGAAACCAATCCACGATAGTAAAAACTGGCAAAGGAAAAAAAAAATCAAGCATTTATCCTAAATTTCCTATATCATGAAGTAGTCAGTATTTGAGAGGAAATGTCTCTTTATAAGTGCATTCCAAATAAGAATAGGCAGTGGAAAGAAGACAGTCTCTTTGGCAAATGGTGCTGGGGAAACTGGCTTAAACCATACCAAAGATAAATTCAAAATGGATTAAGAACTTAAATGTGAGAGCCTGAAGCTATAAAAATCCCAGAATAGAGCACAGACAATAATTTCTCTGCCATCTGACATAGCAACTTTTTTCTAGATCCGTCTCCTGGAGCAAGGCAAACAAAAGCAAAAATAAACTATTAGGACTACATCAAAACAGAAATCTTTTACACAGCAAAGGAAACAACCAACAAAACTAAAAGGCAAACCCTATCCAATAAAGTGTTTAATATCCAAAAGAGAACTTATACAACATCCCCAAAACAAATAATCCCAATACAAAATGGGCAGAAAACATGAAAAGACATTTCTCCAAAGAAGACATACAGATGGCCAACAGACAAATGAGAAGACAGTCAACATCATGCATCATCAGGGAAATACTAATCAAAACTAAAATGAGATATCACTTCATGCCTGTCATCAAAATGGCTAAAATCAACCCAAGAAACAAGTGCTGGCAAGGATGCAGAGAAACAGGAACCCACATGCACTGTTGGTGGGAATGCAAACTGGTGCAGCCACTGTGGAAAACAATATGAAGGTTCCTCAAAAAGTTAAAAATGGAACAAATCACCCTACCATCCAGTAATTGCACTATTGGCTAATTACCCCCAAAATACACAAACACCCATTCAAAGGGATATGTGCACCCCTACATTTATAGCAACATTATTTACAACAGCCAAATTATGGAAGCAGGCCAAGTATCCAATCATCTATTTATGGTATACATGCATACACAATGCAATATCAATCAGCCATAGAAAAGAATTATATCTTGCCATTTGCAACAACATGGATGGAGCTAGAGTATAATACTAAGTGAAACAAGTCAGAAAAAGACAAATACCATATAATTTCACTCATTTGTAGAATTTAAAAACAAAAAAATGAGCAAAGAGAGACCAACCAAGAAAGAGACTCTTAACTATAGAAAACAAACTGATGGTTACCAGAGGAGAGACTGGTCGGGAGATGGGTGAAATAGGTGATAAGGATTAAGGAATGCACTTGTGACGGACATCAAGTGTTGTAACAGAAGTGCTGAATCACTGTATTTTACACTTGAAATTAATACAACAGTACATATTAACTATACTGGGATTAAAATAAACTTAAGACTGAAAAAGCATTCCAACTAATAAATAGAAATGAAATTATAGAATTTTAATTATAAACCAGACATGATGCGGCACCTGGGTGGCTCAGTCGTTAAGCCATGACCTTCGGTTCAGGTCATGATTCCAGAGTCCAGGGATCAAATCCCACATAGGGCTCCCTGCTCAGCAGGAAGCCTGCTTCTCCCTCTCTCACTCCCCCTGCTTATGTTCCCTCTCTAGCTGTATTTCTGTCAAATAAATAAAATCTAAAAAAAAAAAAAAACAAATAAGAACCTCCTGACAATAAAACATAATACTTCCTAAGGTCTGGCCAAAGGGATCAAATCTGAGCCTGATCAAGCTTCTGGATCTAGCTGCCATTTTGCAGAAAATGAAACATAAGAAACAGGATTATGCAATCAGCAAAAGCCAGACTGTCCTGGATAAAAACAAAGAAATAAATGGTGCTCCTGAGGGATAGGGGGGATTGGGGGGGCAGAGGAAGAAACCTTAGAGACCTTCTCAGTTTTTTAACAGAATCATGAATAAATTATGATGTTTGGTGATATACTTTTGGGTAATATGACTATAAAGAAACTCAAGGAAGTGACTCCTATAAAAGTCAAGGTAGTGATTAGGAATAGTTCAAAAAAGTAGGGGGCAGGGGGAGATTTGAGATGGACAGGGTAGATGAAGGGCTTTCTAGGGTGGATGGCAAGGTTCCATTTATTGACCTGGATGGTGATGATTCATTAAGCTACATATTTGTTTTTGGTGTTTTCTAGAGCTGTTTTAATTTATACTAAAAAGGTTAAAAAAAAAAAAAGAAAAAGAAAAGGTCTGGTTTCTAGTTTTAACTGCAGAACATGGGGATGTCACTCCCTAGGCCTTTACTCATTCTTAAAGTGTAGAGATGCACTAAGATATATTCCAGACCTACTGTAAATGAACTGTAAAAAGGTCTACTAAATGAGTATAATGAAGCCATTCTCTACAGAAACCATGCCAGAAAAGGACTTAACTCACAGAGAGTGATAGAACATCTTTCCCAACAGGGGGTAAAGAATCTACCAAAAAATAAAAAATAAAAACTAGTGTAACAATGATATACAAGAAAAAGTCAAAACGTAAGGTCATCTAAATTTACTTTTGGACTACTTTTTCACATTTGGATGAATGCCAAGGATAGAGTTCCCAGGATACCTGGTCTATCCCTGGAAGGCTTTCTGATACTGAAAGGATTTGAAACACTTCTGTATTACAATGAAGGTAAGAAGATAGACCAACCCTATTTTCTTCAAAGTAGGGGGAAACCATGATACCACACCAGTTAGGAAATGGTAATAAGTCAGAGAAGCATGAAATTAAGAATTAATGCTTTTTATACAACAAGATGATTAACCGATAAGGATTTAAATATGTACAGAATGTATTCTATTTAGGAATAATTAAGAACTGAAAGGCTGTCTCTTAAGCCCAAACTAAATTAAGGAGGGTTTTAAGATTACAGCCACCAACTAGGAAGATCAATCAGTCCAATGAAGTTTTAAATCAGGCATACATTTTCCTCCTTACTAATACTCGTCCATCAGGCATCTCCCAAAACAGACCAGGTTCTTCCATCCGTTATCATAGACAGAATCAGAAGAGGGGACGGTTAAGTGGCCAAACATTAGGACTTCTTAGTAGCTACAGTATGCTACTCACACACCCATTTTGACCTAATACCCATGCAAACTAGCCTGAAACCCTAAGTGGCTTTATTTGTAAACACACTCCATGCTTTGCCTTTAAATTGTATCAACTCTTACTCTTTCATTGAATTAACGTTACACTACAAGACATCTAGTGATGAGGCTTATCTTGTACACCCCAGGAGAGTTTTCATCCTTGATTATACCCTAGAATCACCAAGAGAGCTTCACAAAGTACAGGTGTCTGGGTCCTACCTGCAGGAATTCTGACTTGTTAAGTAGTAGGGCTTAGACATGGAGGGGGTTTTTTTTGTTTAAGTTAGCCAGAAGATTCTAATGGGTATCAAGGTTGAGAGCCATTCTTCCTGTCCACTCTCATTCCTCCCTCATTTCATGAATTACCTCCCCTTCCTCTCACTGAGAGGCAACCACAGCATTCTTTTCATTTTCACATATTCCTTCAGAACGCTTTCTTCTTTTGAATGGTTCATTCCTTAGAGCTATTTGCTCATCACTTTTATCTCCATCATATCACATACGTCTTTTTTCTGGCACTTTCCAAGTTTTCACTACTTTTGCAGTTATCAGTCATGATAAGTTCAATTACATTTGCAAAATCTAAAAAGAGTAGAGCAAATTATCTCTGACCCAGAAATAATTCAGTGAAAAAGATAAAAACAACCTCAGATGATCTCCAATGCCATAACTGGTATAAGCATTGGGGACCAAATCAGGTTCTAAAATTCTAGGTTTTACCAATAAATAACATGACTTCTGTAACTAGTGAGTCTTTTTAAAAATCGCTTTTTTTAGAAAAGGTATCTCTGGGACGTCTGGATGGCTCAATCATTAAGCGTCTGCCTTCAGCTCAGGTCATGATCCAAGAGTTCCAGGATCAAGCTCTGCACCGGGCTCCCTGCTCAGCAGGAAGCCTGCTTCTCCCTCTCTCACTTCCCCTGCTTATGTTCCCTCTCTAGCTGTGTTTCTGTCAAATAAATAAATAAAATATTTAAAAAAAAAAAAAAGGTATCTTTAAGGTTTTTTGTTTTCTTTTTTTTTTTTTTTTGGTAAGATTTTATAAGAGAGTGACAGTGTATAAGTGCCAGCAGGGAGGGGTGCGGTCAAAGGGAAAAGCAGACTCCTCACTGAGCAGGGAGCCCAATACAGGGCACAATCCCAGGACCCTGAGATCATGATCTGAGCCAAAGGCAGACACTCAACCAACAAAATCATCTCCACCCAGGCACCCCTATTTTTAAAAGACAAAAAATTCACAACTCTATTTTGAACCTAATATAATTTCTTATAAGAAAAAAAAATGAAGATGACTGGGTTTTTCATTATCATCTCCTGCCTAAGCAAGAACACAGTACAGTAACAGCAGGAGCACATTATTCACCCCCTGGTGCTGTCCAGAAACAACTCATAATGAAACTGGATGGATTTGAGCTGTTGGAGGATCATTTTAATTGTACATAAATAAAATCTGTCCTATGTAGGCAGAAATGGAAATTAAAGTGCCAGTTAGATTATTAAGAAATACTCCTAACAAGAAATTGGTTCATTGCCCTGGGACTCTGATATTTCCTCCTAGTCAGCAAACAAGATCTGGAGATAAACAGACAAAATATTGTAAGCAAAGGCATTATTGATAAATAGGTAAGCGTCAAATACCGAGTACCAGCCACAAATTTTTACTAAGCTTTTATGTTACAAGTGTGCTTAGATCAAATCCCTAACCCGAAATGGAAGCCAAAAAATAATCCATGTTAACTTTAACCAGCAGAACTCTCTGGTTCATCAAAGTTCCCAGTGGTTAAAATATAAACCTTTTAAGTAATAACAACAATGAAAAGTAAGAAAAAACAAAAAGATTTATCTGCATCCAACAATGTTTTCAAAAAAAAACAGATGAAAATAAAACCCCTCCCCAAAATAAGACTCCAAAAGATATGAAAATGCCCCACTAATAACACAATATTAACAAATCAGGGCTAAAATAAATGAACTCCAAGTTTTCCACCTAGGGAAAAAAATACAAATCTGAACACCACTTGTATTTTCCCAAAACAATTCTTTCTGGATCAGGGTATGCTTAGATGGACAACACTGGACAAAACCACATCATCCATACTTGAACATCATGTCCTACTGGGCTAGGACAAGAGGTACTTGGTAACACCTTTCAAAATACACCATACATATATTATACTATATAAAACTATACATATATTATACTATATAAAGTATATAATATACTATAAAAACTTGTTAGTCTTTCTATGTTCCTCTTAAAGTTATGTTCTAATATTTGGTACTTACTTCTTACTAAGGAAGTCTAAGCCAGAACTACAGAAATACTTAAGGGCTGAAGGAGTAGAGTCCAACGCTAAGCAAACTTCTCCAATACACACCTCAGAGGAGACTTACAGTCAGTTGTCTGTGATCTCGAATAACTAGGAAAGAGAAAAGCTGAAAACAAAGTCCAAGGAAGCTAGCAGGCTGCAGGGAGCAGAAAGACTAATTCTGCCTCTTTGCGGTGGTGGGGGGGGGGTGGGTAAGGGAGGGAGAAAAGAGGAGACGGATCACCTACCAAAAAGGAAAAAACTAAGTATAAACAGGAAATAAAGAATGAATATTCTAATGAAGAAGCTGAGAAATGTGAAATTAGACCCTACCTGTTATCAGTCCCCCTAAAAATCAACTCTTTACTTGCAGGTATGATGCAGCTTCCTGTGACATACAGATGGAGGGAGAAAGGGAGAGGTCAGGAAGCAGGGAGCTTGTAGGAATTTTTGATTCCAAGCCAGTGCATTCAGAAGGAACTAGAAGTGTAAATTTTAGGAAGAGAAAATTTTGAGCTTTTTATCCACACCTAAATGATACACGCTGATAGGTAGCGGTCTGGTTCTTATCTCTGTAGAGGTAAACTGCCAGTACTATCTCATCATCTTGTATTTAAAAATAAGTTGAGGAGGGGCACCTGGGTGGCTCAGTCAGTTAAGCATCTGCTTTCCATTCAGGTCATGATCCCAGATCCCTGAGATCGAGCTCTACATGGGGCTCTCTGAAGCTCCCCTGCTTGTGCTCACTTTCTGTGTTAATTAATTAATTATCAAACACACACACACACACACATACATATACATATGTGTGTGTGTTGTGGGGGTTGAAAATGTCAGCTCCAAAAGCATTGATAAGCAAATGCTCAAGCCTGCTACTTACTTCTACTTACTTCTAGGAGGCAAAGGTGTTACATTCCACCCCCTCCCTCCCTTCCTCTCACACACTCTGAGCTACTTTCTCCTTCCAGGGATTTGCTTTCACTTCCCAGGCTATAAGTGTTGACTTCTCAGGACTCCTCCAGTTTCTATTGCCACAGATCACCCTGAGAAAGCTGCCAACTGAAACAGCACAAAAAAGATCCTTCTCAACAGATGGGACAAGTGGAGTGAATTTTTTATTTTTACAATTCCTTTCAGATGGAGGGGCAGGGAATGGAAGTGTCTTCCTGATCTATATCCTCCTCTCTGTAGGTGTCCTTCTTAAGGTCTTCTTCCAGTTGTTTATAAAGTAACCCATGGCTTCCTACGACTTTCACATCACATACTTGGAGGAGTTCACCCTGAATACAACTCAAGCACCGGCAGGAATATAAACACCGACATTAACTCAGGTATTGCAGACATAAGGTAGGGTACATCAACACCAAGAAAAGAGAAACTTGGTGAAGGGAGCATGAAGATTAGGATTTATCTCCAAAGCCTGGTTTGTCTCTTCAAAGCACAGGAGTGGTGACAACAAACCATCATTTAACCTTATCTGCAGTGGTGCTTTAATAATTTGAAGGGGGGAAATAACTAGACCCACAATAAAAAATGAGAACAACACTCAAAGCCAGGGTAACCATGACTCAATACATTATTGTGTAGATTTTTATTAAATCACAGTTCCCTTCCTTTTAGAATATAGGGGAAATTTTTACACAATTTGTGGCTTAAGATTTCCTCTGTGTTTGGTTTCAGAATTTTCTTCTTACATTTTTTTTGAAACTATGGATTCTCCATAGTTTCAAATTTGGACTAGCATGTTAGAGCCTCATTTCAAGGTCCTAACCTCTTACTGCAGAACACCTACCACCCACCTAATAATCAAACAAAAGTCAGACTATTCATTCTTTCTGAAACAAGTTTTCTTTAATAAGCTTGCTACTGTATATCTGAAGCAAGTCATCTTAGCAAGGAATGGCCACTTGGCCTTGTCTACCCACTCTCATGTATGCAGAGTCTTTTTGATGAGGGGAGTAATTTCCAGAGTGAATTAGAGATGGAGCGCCTGCATAAGCCAAAGGTTGTCAGGATGGTCCAGCCAGATGCGCACAACAGCAAAGCAAAATCCCACTTCAAGCTGCTCTAAGAAGTCATGTGCCAAGCATTCCACACCTTCTCACAACCATGTCAAATAACAGGGGGCAAAAGAGGTTTTCTGCTCTGGATCTTTTTGATGAGGGAGGGAAAGCTTCCTCAGAAGCTCCCAGCAGACAGTACTGGCCAAACCTGGTTCACATACCCAAGCCATAGGAGTTGGAAAAATGTGACTCTGGCATTTTCAGCCTCTAAAATAAGCCCTTTGCTTTTTTTTTAAAGAGGTTAATAATCTTTTCTAACTAAAAAGATTCAGCCTTATTATTGCGCCACCTAAACAAACCTTAGGTCTTAGAAACAACCTAGCTTGACTGAGCATTTGTTATTTTTCCCCCTATTCCAAAAACCCAGCTTAGCTACATTAGGGCTGGTTTGAGGGTTAATATTTCTTTTTTTTTTTTTTTAAAGATTTAATTTATTTGACAGAGCGAAACACAGCCAGAGAAGGAACACAAGCAAGGGGAGTGAGAGAGGGAGAAGCAGGCTTCCCACCAAGCAGGGAGCCCAATGCGGGACTCAATCCCGGGTCTCCAGGATCATGACCTGAGCTGAAGGCAGTCGCTTAACCAACTGAGCCACCCAGGTGCCCCAAGGGTTAATATTTCTAAAGCCTTTTCAAATCACCAACTGCAGGCATCAGTGCTATTTTCAAAAATATTAATTCTCCTCCATAAAACAAACTCAAAAGAAAGTCTAAGGCTAAATTTATAACAAAAGTTCATTTGACACAAACACCCCATGCTCTCTAGAACAACCCATCTATGAATTTTGATGGCTTTTTTCTTCAGAGAAGCTCTTTTTGAACTCATTAACCTCAGTACACTGGTATGACAAAGTCTGTATCTGAGAGTTAATGTGTTTCTACTTCCAGAGCAAAAATAGATGACTGGTCAGCTTGAACTTTCTACAATGTTAACCATCTGCCAAATTATCCAGCATCCTCCTAGGAAAAGTCATGATCCTCCACACACTAATTAAATGAGTGAATGCTTTAATCATACTTTAGATAACTAATCTATTTCAATCCTGATAATCTAATTATCTAATTCTAGTAAATAAATTCCAAGCTCAGTCCAAAACGGTTAGAGGATTAAAGTTTAAAATCACTGTATGCAAACTGAAACAGATCCACTCTAATGAAGTTCAAAGCAGTTTGTTCTATTAAAAAGTCTGTTTATTATCTGAAATTCAAGAATTAAAATGCACTATTATGCCAACATTTTCTAAACCAGTTCTAACTAACATAGTATCTCTTGTAATTTTATTTGTGAATTCATGCTTGTTGGATTTAAAATTCTCTAGCAATAGTTACATCACAGGATCACAGGGAGGGGGGGAGAGACGTAAAAACAGATAAAGGGAATAAGAGTATTCTTACCAGGGATGCACATGGAGTAATGTTGAGAATTAGTGAATCCTACTGTACATCTGAAACTAATGTGACATTGCACCTTAACTATATTCAGAAAAAAGGGAAACAATTATACCATCTCCATGTCCCCTGTTTTTTCCACATCACATTTCACCTATTATGTACATCTGTCCTTTTGTTACGTGTTTTCTATGTTGCTCCATAGGCCACAATGATTGACTGTCTTGGTGTTCCAACTCCACTGCCCACAACATTGCCTGATATACACACACTTAATAACTGCGATGTAGACTCACTAATGGTCAATTTGTATTTTCAAAAAGATAAGTCAGTGGCCATCAGTAAGGATGGTGTAACGATTTCAACAGCAAGAACAAACAAATCACAAAGAAAAAAGAAGAAACTAACAATCGCTAACACCCACCACTGCTACCACAAGAGGCAGCCACCAAGTATAAAACCAGTTATGTTCCACTCATGAAATAAATTTTTTTTTTTTTAGTATTTTATTTATTTACTTGAGAGAAGGAGAGAGAGAGAACACATTAGCCAGGAAGGGGGTGGAGGGGAGAAGGGTGGAGAGAGGGAAAAGCAGCCCACTCACTGAGCAAGGAGCCTGTGGGCTCATTCCCAGGACCCCAGGATCATGACCTGAGGTGAAGGCAGACACTTAACAGACTGAACCAGCCAGGCTCCCCATAATTGTTTAACAACAAGCCTATAATATAGATATTAATCCCATCTTGTGGATGAGGACATTGAGAATCAGGTAAAATAAGATGCCCAGTATCAAAGGGGTGATAAGTCAATCCACAACACAAGTGCTCTCTTGGCATGTTTAAAAATTAAACATCACTTGAGTCTGTCTTCCAAAAAGAAAATCGTCCAAGTCACTGACTGGTCTGGAAGATAAATGGAGCTTATATGTAAGTAACTTACATTCTCATAACCTGGCCTTTAGCTAAAGTATCCAGTGAAAACTCAGTGTATTAAGTTATTCTTCTCCAACCAATTCTATTTTAAATTCAGCCCAAATGATTTCTACTGTCTTTCTAATTGCTTCTTCATTGGCTCCCGTTTTGTAGATTTCATCCAAACCATCAATTCAATTTCTATACGACTGGTCAAGCTCATTTGTTGTCCCATGAAATAAATGTAACTGATTTTGCGTGCCAGTCATGGTTTCTTAGACATTTACTCATTATTTCCACCCACATATTTCATGCTTTCTTGAAAAACTGGCAGCCGCATGGAGGCTTAATGCTCCTTTCAATGTCTACATTTATAATTTGTTATGAGATAATTTTATCCATAGGGAAACTTGCATTAAAGATATGCCTCTCAGCCACTATTATGTGAACTGATTTAGGTATTGAGAGTAAAATTAGTCTCACTTTTCTGTAATACAAATATTATCCCAATTTATAAATGACATCAGAGATCAATAGCTATCTTAATCCACTAACAAGGCAAGAAGTCTTGGAGGAAACCATCCCAGTCCATGCTCCTCATCAATGTCAGGGACTAAAAAGCAAAAGCGGTTTTAGAAGGTATGAGAACTATTTTTAAATTAAATAAACATCCTACTTGCCGCCTTTATACATTCAAAAGCCCTGTGATTCCAGCTGCTCAAAAATTTAAGCACCTCGTTAGACAAATGCGTTGTTTTCCACACTAGAACACGGTTCAGCAGTATTTTTCAACTTGACAGTTTTACTTACTGTCTTGGAAGCAGTATTAATGTACTGCATCACCATTTCTTTTTTGATGTTGAAGTCCTTTTCCCGCAATGGTGTCTTCTTATCTTCATTTAAATTCATATCTTCCTGGAAAACACAATTAAAAAGGCTCATTTTAGAATGTAAGTAGAGTAGCAATTCTGCATACCCTAGGAATGGAAAAATCAATAATTTGTGACTAAAGCAGCATTTAATTGTTTTGGAATGATTTACACTTAGTTCTGCCTAGAGAAAAGAAAGAGCAGAGATACACACAAAAACATGTTCTAGATCTTAACAGGTAAAACACCAGAAAATCTTTTTAAATTCAAAGCAGGCTAGTAAAATTACATTCTCATCACTACAGATAATTAGACACTTAGATTAGATTTCTACCTTTCATAAGGTCATCCAGATTCACAATTTAAATGCACACAAACACACACACACACACAACTATAGGTTGTTGTTTTTTTAACAGCTGTACCTGAAGCTATCTTGCACTATTTCTGAAAGAGCTGCTCCACATATCATAAAAATTAGAAGGTAAATAAGCCAACCATTTTCCAGATTGTGTAGCTATAAGCTCACATGATCAAATACCTGGTATAGATCCCAGCAAAAGGCTAAGCATTTTATAGTGATCTCTTATCTACCCATATCAAAAATATCCATTAACTACTTAGTCTAGTCTGTGTTCTAAATCACCTAAGAGTTGCACTCATAAAAAAAGGTACCTCCCAAAAATCTAGCCTTTCTCAACAGAACCAATCAAAATCTAGGTTAAAGTAACCTAGATCTTGCTACAGGTCTCATTCTAACAAAAATACAAGTCAAGAATATCCACTTAAATGTGAGAATTGCTACAAACTGCTTTATTTAGAGGTTGCTCTGGCAAAGGAAAAGGAGTCTACAGGGAGACAAAAATGACTCAATAAGAAGAGCAGCTCAAATGGATTTCCTCCAGGTATTAGCCCTTGGTTATTTGTGATATGCAATGTAACACACCTGAATGTACACCAACTCCTATATCCACTTAGAAACAGGTGTTTAGAACTTTGGATCACCTGTGGAGCCCAGCAGGTGAAATTTGTTCTAAGGTTCATAAGAGTGCTTCAACTCTTCAGACACTGTAGTTTATGCCTTAAACTGACTCAGTTTTTGACTACTAATCCCTTCAAGCACTTAAAAGTCAAAATTTCCTTCATTTCATCTTAATATAAATATTTGAGATTTTAGAAGTTGTTCCACTTGACCCTAATAAAAGTTAGTAATTAGTAATATCACTCCTGGCCGTTCAGGTTAGAAATATCCTATTCTGTGAATAATGGGGTTTTTTTGTCCTCCCCTCTCCCCTTTTTTTTTTCTTTAAGCCAGGGACTCTCAATGGGCCTTAACACCACTTAGGATTGTTAAAATGTCTTGGGATATTTTGGTTGTCAATGACTAAGATGATGCTACTAGCATTTTAAGGTGTGCTAGACATTCCTCAATCCCTGGGTTAATCCTACATAATAAACTGTCCTGTGTCCTACAGAGAAAGGCACAAATTAAAAAAAAAAAATCCTAAGCTTTGTCTAATTCAAAAGAATTAAATGTAAAACGGAATTATTTATACGTAAATTGTTACTGATTAACTACTTTGCGTTATGTGGTTTTAATAGACATTGATTCTTCTAAGAATCCAACTACTCTGCAAGTTATCATTATACTGGCTTTTTGGTTTTGTTTTAAATAAGCCTTCCCATCAACTGTGCTCAAGTTTTGAAATTTGCGTGTCCCAGGAAAACACTGGTTATAGTATTCGAACCACCGAGACAGCAAAGCTGTGTCGACCTGCACCACAGCCGTCGTGCTCACGTGAGGTAAAGATTCAAGAATGACTTTATCGTACCTTCCTGACCAGTCATGGCCAATTGCTTATATTGAAACGTATGTGGTTGTATTATGCAGTACAGTAAGGCATTAAATGGATTTTTAAAATTATGAGTATCGATAGCTTATACTACCTATTAAAGAATTTCACTGGAAGAAAGTAATGGGGAAGTTACAGGGAAAATAATGGGAATAGTTATTCTAAAAAGGTGAGGGATGTAAGAGTACTGAGAACCTCTTTAAATTATTCACTGCATTTTTTATTTTCTATCCAATAGGCAAACATGACCCAGCCTCTTTAACCAGCAAATTAAAAATATGTAGTAAATACAGAATATGAGAAAAACTACAAAGTCTACTGCTTTCTTTTTGGAAAGGTATATTCCTTTCCAAAGGAATATATAAATAAGACAGGAGCTCATACACGACATATTTGGAATTAGAGAAGAAACCCAGATTTCTCCCAACCTCTTTCCTCTCCCATATCCCACCTCTCTAGCACTCACTTCATGACAGTACCAGTTTATTAGCAGAAAGGAAACAAGAAGTAAGGACACTAAGAAGTTTGGAATCAGCTGCACGGTACCACAAACCCTTCCCATTAGGCATGTAACTCAAAGGTGGTCATTCTCTATTTGGTCAGAAAGAAATGGCACTGGAAAATGAAATTCTGCCATTTACAAAAGGAAATACGGGAACAATGAAAAGGAAAAATATCTTTTTGTGTGCAAAATGAAAAATCTGTAAAATAGATGTTTTTATCTCTACAAAGACAAAGGCTGAAAAAAGAAAGCCCTATTGGGCATGGACACTAGATTTCGGGGAGGGGGGACACAAAGTCCTTAGAAATGTATCAGAAGCTTTTTCCAAAACAAATGCACATCTGTGTTATAAGGGGAAGGAAAAAAAAATTCCTTCCTTTCCTTATAAGTTTTTCTAGTTAATCTAGGAATTAAATGGCCATGAGGCAGATTAATGAGAGAAAATCAAATTTAATTCATACATACAAGAACCCCACATACATGAAAGATTTCAAGACAGAAAGGTAAAATGAGACTTATGTGCCATACTGAGCTAAAGAATGGGATAGGAGCTCTGGGTTTCAAGGGAAGAAGGGTAATTCACAGGCAATAAGGAGAGAAGTTTGGTAATCAGGTATTTGTCCTCCTATACAGATAGGTCACTCAGATAAAATTTTCTCTATAACTCCTCTCTGGGAAAGACTCCCAATTTAGATTCTTCTAGGTGGTTCAGAGAGGGGCAAAGCTTTCTGTTGAGCCCCCAGGGTCTCAACTGTACTCAGCTCAAAGAGTACATGTATCAAAGTAGCACATTTGGGGGAAACTTGCTCTGAACCCCTTAAGTGTTTTTATGTTTAATTCCAGAGAAGCTAAGCTGAGCGTCTCTGAAGGCTATTACCAGAAACTGGAGTGGGGGGATGAGGATCAGGAGGCGCCTACCATCTTCTTCAATAACCCCCTGTCTTAGGAGAAAATCTTCAATGTGAGAATTTGAGTATCATATCATCTAAACTCCATGAATTATAGAACATAATATCCAGGCTCACAGAAATTGGAGGACTTTTCATGGATAGCTGGCTATTCAAAACTCAAGACCTGGAGCCCCGACTCCCAGTCTAGGGCAGCTTCCAGGTAATTGTAATGGGTCCCTTGAAAGCATGTCATCAATTTTTATGTTACCCAATTTGCATCTGCTCAAAATGATCGCACAGCAGCTCTACTGTCTTAGATGTAGAGTATGAGACAGGGATTCTGATGCGAAGGACATGGATGGGATGCCCTCACAAAAGCATATGAAAAAAGCAAGCCAGAGCAAGGGAAAGAGATATCTGAAAATGTTCCCTCAGCTAGAGTCGTGCTTCAGCCCAAACTGTACTGCTATCAGTACTACCTCGAGGGAGAGGGCAGTTGGGCACCAATTAGCTACAGGATCCTAGTTCCCCGGAGGCCAAATCTCTGGAGAAGGCAACTGTGAGCCACTAGGAACCAATACGTATCACCTGGGGTTTGCATGAGCCAGCCTGATAAAGGGGGTCTTGTAGGGGCACCAACAGCACCCACTACATCTTTTGAAAATAACTTCCTATATAATAAGGCTTATTTCTAAGCAGAACCGAGTAACACAGGAACTCATATATATGGCCTCAACAAGCAACACAAACCACGGTATGAACCAACTCTTCCGTTCAAACATAGGTTGGGACATCTACTACACTGCGTAGGTACAAAATGATAGCGCAGATACAGATTTTAAGAGAATCCTGAAATGTCTTTTACATCAATATATCAATGTACTGAGATATAGGTATGTAATTCATTAAATATTATAAATCAAATACTGAACAGGAAATACATAGAACACGTAATTGCAAAAGAACAGATGAATACTTTGAATGAGGCTAATACTTAGCAGACAGGAGATAAAGTTTCCCCACTTAGAGATATCAGTTGTCTATTTAGCTGAATAGATCTCAAATACCTAAGCAGTTATCAAATCAAAGCTTTGTCTGAAGAGTATTGTTGTTAATGTTCTGTAAATATCTTAACATACATCATAAAGTAACTCATTGTGCTACCTTCATATACATGTTGAGACACGCTATTGCCTGGGGAAACTGGGAGTTGCAACATCGAAAACTAATTTTCCTTTACTTAATTACTTTCTAATTAAAAACTATACCTTAATTGAACCACTGTGCTATTTTACTAAGTGAGTCTAACTGGAACTAAGGATAGATTTTAGAAACAGAAAAAATGCTGCAGAAAAGAAACCCAAATTGAGGAGCACTCTACAAAATAAGGATTCTTCTCAGGTATCAAGGTCAAGAAAGATAAGGAAACATCACTGATTAGAGGAGACTAAGGATACACGGTAATCTGAACTCGAGGCATAATCTGAACTCAAGGCATGATCCTGGGTTGGATCCTAGACAGAAAAATCATGAGTAGAAAAACTAGCAAAACCTCAATAATGTAATTTAGTACTGCACCAGTGTTAATGTCTCAGTTTTAATAATTGCATTCAAGTTATAGAAGATGCTGACATTTGAGGAAGTTGGGTGTAAGGTATCTAAGAACTGTCAGTGCTCTTTTCACAACCCTTCCATAAATCTAAGACAGTTTCAAAATCTTATTTTTGTAGGACGAAAGTGAAATATTCATAAAATTTCTGCCATAAAAATAAGGTGAGAATGAAAAGACGGAACATCTCTCATTCTTAGAAAAAAAATTTTCTAAGTCTATGAATAGAGTACATTTGCAGTGTATTTGGCTATAATCAATACAGACTTGACAGAGGGAAGGAAGTAAAGAAACCACTATCAAAACAAATCTGAGGCTGCTAAGAGGTAGAGTTAAGACACAGGTATCAGAATTCCATTCCAGGGGCGCCTGGGTGGCTCAGTTGGTTAAGCGACTGCCTTCGGCTCAGGTCATGATCCCGGAGACCCGGGATCGAGTCCCACATCGGGCTTCCCTACTCGGCAGGAAGCCTGCTTCCCCCTCTCTCACTCCCACTGCTTGTGTTCCCTCTCTGGCTGTGTTTCTCTCTGTCAAATAAATAAAATCTTAAAAAAAAAAAAAAAAAGCATTCCATTCCAAATCTAAACATCAGGCCCCCTTTGGTATGTTCCCAAACCAATTCAAGTTGCTCACATTTCTTCCCATTTTCATTCCAAACCTGCTCTGTTAAACCATCCTCATTCTTCCTACAATTGTTTCTACATTTTTTCCACAAAGATTTAGTATTCCTATCATCTTAAATAAGTTCTTGGGCCAGGCATGGTGCTAAACATTTATAAGCATGTTCATTAATCATAACCCACTGGAGGTAGCTAGTAGCCTCTTCTCAGTGAAGAGAGAATGAAGACAGGAAATTCTTTCAGCTGACGGTAGTTATATGGCTGAAATTTGAACTCTAGTCTATCTTAACTCTCCATTCTTATTCCCATAGTATTTATCTCCATCATCATCTAAAATCCCATTTCCTTTGGGGCTAATACTATCTGACTTATCACTTATGTGGGCCAGCATCTTGTGTTGACTCCTCTCCCATCCCATGCCTTGCCATCCAGTTTTTAGCCTCCTCACTTACCAGGAGTCTTTACTTCCCCTTTTCATAACCACAGTCTTCATTGACCATACCTAGATATTTTATCTAAAAACTGTTCCACCTCAAGGATCATCATAATCCCCACCACCCTATTCTCTGGCCCCCATCTTCCCTCCTTTCATTTGTCTTACTCCCAGACACCATGGTCTTGACTTCGATAAAACCTCTTTTCTTGATCCCCTCCATTTTCTCCCAAAGCAGGTTAATTCCATGATCCATCACTTCCTACATTTATGGAAAAATCGACTAGTTTTTTCTTCTCGCATTTCCTGGAGTACTTATTTCAAACTTGCCCTTCCCAGAGAATTATAAAACTATCACTTCCACCTATCATTTTTATATGAAAGTTGTCAATGATTTATTTAAACTATTTGAAGGTATAGAACATTTTTTCTAAGTGTCGTTTTCCTGATTTTTTTTAATAATTTTATTTTTTCAGTGTTCCAAGATTCATTGTTTATGCCTCACACCCAGTGCTCCACACAATTCATGAGCCTGGTGGTGGGTATTGAGGGCACAAATTGCACCTATTACTTTCAGTAAGCAAATTTCAATTTCCTCTGTTAAAAGAAAGCTTTCAACTTCCAATTTCCTATATCACCAATTTATCTGCACACTAATCTTCCTTTATCAATTCTTGCATCTATCCAGATATAATTCCATTCATTTATGCTCTGGATCCTCGTTCCTCTCACCTCCTGAAAGGGCACTGCATATCAATTATCCTTTTTCAATCCTGTCTCACTAAATTGTTCTCAGTTCATTGGGTCTCAATATATAAAAACATTAATCCTTAATGGATCAAAATTAAAAGAAGAAGGAACCTTCCCTCAACTCTAGCTCTCCTTTATATATTGTTTCCTTTATTCTCCTTCACAGGTAACCTTTAAAAGATTTTTTTTTCTTTTTTTTTTTTTTTTTGTACACTCGCTGCCACTTTCAAATGCAGAGACCACAGTGGATTTCCTTTCAGGTATTTGTTAAATAAGACAATGCAGAAGTTTGCAAACAGAATTTGCTAATTTTATTTCAGGACAAACCATGAGATGAAGGTAATTTTTTGAAGGATGATGCCGAAATTAGATATAACATTCACTTCCTTAGCTGAGAACAGTGACAGAAACAAGGTCCAGCCCGAGAGACAGATTCTTCAGGCAGAAGTACTAACACAAGTCAATAGGGCCAGTGAAATCCAGGACATTTTCAGGAAGCACTAGCAGAACCGCATACAACCTCAATGACCTGGAACAAGGGTGGCATCTTGGGGAGGAGTGAACAGAGTAGAAATCCTCCAGACTTCCCTCAAGCTGTGTCTGTTTCTGTGATGCACTGGGTCCACCCAGAGGACTGAGGGACACAGCTTTCTCTAAGTTGCCCGCAGACATCCTAGGTGTCACTAGCAGCCCTGACCTAGAAACAAGAAATATAGTCAAGTCAGCAGCTTTTAAGCAACTGCAAAGGATTCTGCCCACGTGCAAGATAGGGTCATTAGTTCCCACCAACAAGAAAGTCACAAGTTTGCTACTGTATTTTAGACACCTTGACTCTATCCTAAACTGATAAAATACTGGTAAAATATGTATTTTCCACATTTTCTTGGCAAAACTGAGGGAAGAAAAAGGATACAATCTTGATACTCCCACACACACATACAACTATTTAGAGCACTAAGGAGCAATCAAGCAAAGAAGGGCAAACAGAACGGACATCTTTTCAACCGAGTTACAAACACTAGTCTCACTATTTTCATTCACAGATGTAGATTTTACAAGACAGCATGCTCATTAAATTTACATACATCAAGTTGAGTGGTATAGTTAACGTCATGGAAAGTCAGATTAAATTTAAAATGATTGGAGAATTAAGCAAGTATGTACAGGCAGCAAACTGAAGATGTTTGGGTTCGAGGTAATTTCACCCAGAGAGGAAAAACTCCAACAGACACACAGAGGCATGCTGGTTAGAAAATGTACATGGAACGATAGGTTAGTCCTAGATCCAAACATTCATGTGGATCACTAAGCATAGTGTCAGAAGGTAAAAACTGGAAGCACAGCAATATCCAAACCAAACATTAAGTCTTAAGTCCAAAGTAATCCTCTCATTTAAACAGTGTATTAAGGCTTCTATTTCATGGGTTGAAACCAAGAGAATTGTTCTGGGAAACAGTCTCTATTGTGCTCCCATTTTTATCACCAGAGCAACAAAGTGGTTAAGCATTTTAAGAGGTCCACAAGATCTCCTAATTACTTCTCCTGAGACTTCAGATCTCACCAACCTATAAGCTCAATTTTACCTGTATTTCCTCTAAAGGTTCATCTCTTCTTACCCACATTGGGATTCATCTTCCATACCATGTGTCAAAAGGTCTTGCTAATGTTTATCCCTACACTAAGGTAGTATTTACCACCATGAACAATTTAGTGCCAAAAAAAATGAAAGTTTTTGTGATCTCATTCCAGATCATTATATACACTCAAATATGGCCCATTAACTGAAACTATCTAGTTCTGCAATTTGTTTTATTCTTAAGTCGGGTTTACATAAAATTAGAAAAAAATTAGAAAATCAAAAAACCTTTAACATAAATATGCCTTGGATAAAAGAATTCAGAATTAATTTTGTTACTACTTTATATTAAACATCTCCATAAATATGCTAATGCTACAGAATAGCTGATCTTTTCTCTTGATCACTTTTTACTATATTCTTATATATACCTTTACAGCAACTTCTTCATTTATCAGTTTGGTTATAGAAAAGTTACATCTATATGTTTTTTGGTTCTGCCAGTAGTGAGGTTGGATTTTCACTGTTCTATCCATGGTATCTTGACTCAATCCTCACTAAAAACAAGAGGAATCCAGACAGCTAGCTCATTAATAGGCCAGCAGCCAAAAAACATTTAACCAGAGACTGACAAAGAACTCACATAAAATGTTTGACCAAATACTCTAATTGGAGCTTATAGGAAGTATAAAGTATCTCAGTTTGAAACCAAATTTCAATTTGTCCTAAAGCCAACAAAGAGAAAAAGAAACTCAAGCATCACTTTTCTACCATATAAGTTTTAGCTGAATAGACAAGAAATGAAATTAATATGCAGGGAACTGCACAACTAATTTATTTGAAATATCTTACTGGAACTATTCAAGCATATACATAA
This sequence comes from Spilogale gracilis, assembly GCA_004023965.1. Classification (NCBI taxonomy): domain Eukaryota; kingdom Metazoa; phylum Chordata; class Mammalia; order Carnivora; family Mephitidae; genus Spilogale; species Spilogale gracilis. The sequence continues at coordinate 23,885 of PITA01023086.1, forward strand.
GCACCTATAATCACCAATTGTTATGTGATCTTTTAGACAGGAACACAGCTAATGATAAGATTTTTATTTGCTTTTCAACCTTTCTAAACAAATAGCCATATCTTCACCAATTACATGAAGGATAAATAAATTGTCAATGGACTGAAGAGACAAAAGCCAACTTTTCTAGAGATGAAAGACAATGCAGAAAATGCCCTCACAGTTGGGAAAGAACGGGCTTCCACACTTCCTAATTGGTGAAAGAGCATGCCTAAACTTTATCATAACACTTATTCTTCTTAAAATTCTTCTAACCATATTTTATTGGTTCAACGAACTCCCATCAGGCAAAATCCAATGCGCCTAAATCATTTATTTTCTCATTTAACTGGATCTAAAGAGAAACAACCAGGCATTGACATTATTCCCCCCTGACAAACACAACCCATGAATCAACTTGACAATTGCCTTATATTTTTATACTCTTTTTCTCCTCCTCTTCCTATTTGGATTATTTTTTGGATCACTTTTAAATCAACTTTCCCTAAATTTTTCAATTTCTACCTAAAGGAAAGGGGAAAAAGTGACATCGAATAGATCAAAACAAACTATTCCGACACAACTACTCTCATTTTATCTGACCAACCCTAAATACACTTTTTAAGTTTTTAAGAAATAAAAAATACTCATGATATAGAAAAGCAGATTTGTAAAGAATGCTAATACTAGAAAAAAACTAACTGCTAGTAGGAGTCTATAGCAGTCAATAAACAGCATTAACACAAAAGTCTTTGTTGGTTTCTCTTCTCATTCCCACTCCCAGGTAAGATACCACCTACACATTAAACACAACAGGCATTCATTTAGCCAACTAAAGAGGTAGCCATGCATAAATCCTTACAACAAAGGATTAAGAAGAAAAAAGTGATAAGGAAAGAAAAAAGAAAAACTGTCCTTCACAGGTACCCAAAGAGTGGGAACATGGAATCAAGTTAGCAAGAAGATGAGGCACCTGGGTGGCTCAGTCAGTTAAGCAACTGGCTCTTGGTGTCTGATCATGATCTCAGGGTCATGAGATCCAACCCCATGTGTGCTCTCTGCTCACCACACTGTTAGCCTGGGATTCTCTGTCCCCCTCTGGCCCTCCCTGCCATCCACATACACATGCGCTCTCTTTCTCTCACGGCCACTGCCCTCCCCCTAGGCCTATGCCCCCTCACACAAATAAGTCTTTAAAAATGTAAAAAGTTAGCAAGATGAACCCTCTTCCGATCAACTATGATAAGTATCAAAACATATGTACATGGTCGTATTTGACTTTATAAGTTCACTGAGCTTTTTTCTTCCTCTCGACCTTATGCTTCAAATACATCTGAATTAATTATAAAAAGACTTCTTGGGAGCCTGGGTGGGCCCGATGGTTAAACAACAGCCTGAGGCTCAGGTCATGATTCCAGGATCCTAGGATGGAGTCCTGTGTCAAGCTCCCTGCTCAGCGGGAGCTTGCTTCTCCCTCTTTCCTCTGTTCATGCTCTTTCTCACTCTCTCAAATAAATAGTCTTTAAAAAAAAAAAAAAAAGACATCTCAATATTTAACTGCGTGCACGAATTTTTATCATTGCTTAAACATAGTGTCTACCTCTTTTTAAAAAGGGGGGGTGCACCTGGCAGGCTCAGTTGGTTAGGCAATAGCCTTTGGCTCATGTGATACTGGAATCCCGAGACTGAGTCCCACATCAGGCTCCCTGCTCAGTGGGGATTCTTCTTCTCCCTCCGACCCGCCCCATTTCATGTTCTCTCATTGTCTCTCAAATAAATAAATAAAATCTTTAAAAAAAAAAAATCTATGTATATAGTGTCTACCAAAACAGAAAAAACAGATCAGCTCATTTGACAATACATGCAATATGCACTGTGAAAGCATTCTGGAGACAAAGATGAGTAAAGTTGACTATCCATAGTCCACTCAAATGCTCCTACAAAAAATTCTTATATCAAAGTTCTCTTTAAAGTTCTTATGGTTCTAATGAATCAACAAGTAAAATAAATATCAGCGTCACTCATTTAATCAGCTATGGAGGATATATGCAGTTTAAAAAAAAATTAGGCAGATCAAGAATCCATACTACTGGAAGGCCAGTCTACTGAGGAGCTAGCCATAACTCAGGTAACTGAAATGTAAAATGAGAAAAGACCTTCACTAAATACTTTAGGGAGAGAAAAATAGAACATATTGACTCTTGTGTAGAATTTTTAGAAAAAGCTTTATGGAACGGATTGTGTTTCATCTTCATTTTGGAAGCAGAAGAGGACTATAAGAAGGGAGAGCACATATCTGGAGGCAAAAGTGGACTTTTTTTAAGAAGCTGAATACACAGAAATAAGAGCACTTTCTCGGTCCCCCTAATTCACAGTTTATTAGGTTAGGAGTGAAATCCCAGACTTGAAAAATATTCACCACTTTTAAGAAGACAACTTTAACTTTTATTGTACAATTCTACTCAGTACAATGAAAAAGAAAAGGAGTAAGAAACAAGTCTTTCACAGATATTCTGATAGGACACACAAAAAAATGAGGGAATCGACAAATGAAAATGAGAATCTCATAACATTACCAAGTACCAAAATCATAAACAAAAATTGAAAATATTCTCAGCTAAAAAAAAAATTTAAAGATGGTTACATATTAGAAGTAAAGAATAAACGTAAAAGATGCCAATGCCCTTTGGGAGAAAAAGCATAAATTTTTATTTTCTTTTAGGAACCAAAAAAATCGAGAGATAACATATAAAATAGTCACAGATGGAAAAACTTAGTATTATAAAAGTATCCATTTATCCTAAATCAATAAATTCACTGTGATTCCAATCAAGATCCCAACAGGGTTTATAATAGAATTTAACTGATTCTAAAATTAATATAAAAACAAGGCTCAAAAATAATCAAGATGATTTTGAATAGAGGGAGGGGGTCTCAGATAAGGTTTATTATACAGATATAGTAATTAAGACAATGGATGTAAATGAGAGCTAGATAAATAGACTAATGGACAAAAATCAAACCTCCACAACAAACCCACATATATGCCAGAACTTGATGTTTACCAGTGGAGGAATGATAAAGAATAAGAATGACTATTAAATCAGTGCTGACAAAAAAACCAGTGAATCCATGTAGAAAAAAAAAACGCATCCATATCTTACAGAAATAAAGATACAGAATTCTGAAATATAGAAGAGATTTATGTTGTCAGAATCGAGAAGGATTTCTTAAATATACAAAAAGCCAACACCATAAAAAGATAGATAAATTGGATCTCATGGAATTTTATAGTTCTGTACTATAATCCATCTACTCCTAAAGAAAGTAAAAAAGACATGACCCAGACTGGGACAAGAGATGCTTTACAGCTTATAAACAGATAGGAGCATTAGTCCAAACAGTGACAAATTCTACAAATCAGTATTTTTTTAAAAAGACAAAAACCCCAGTAACAGGCAGAAGATATGAACAAGAAACTTATGAAGGAATAAACCAAATGGCCAGTAAATGTGTGAGATAGTCAAACTTCTTATGATCATTAAAAAATGAATTACCTAGGGGCGCCTGGGTGGCTCAGTTGGTTAAGTGACTGCATTTGGCTCAGGTCATGATCCCAAAGACCCGGGATCCAGCCCCACATCAGGCTCCCTGCTCAGCAGGAAGCCTGCTTCTCCCTCTCTCACTCCCCCTGCTTGTACTCCCTCTCTCACTGTGTTTCTCTCTGTCAAATAAATAATAAAATCGTTAAAAAAAAAAAATGAATTACTTAAAGTAGGAGGTAACCTGTTTACAATAAACAGACTTATAATTAAAAAGTTTTATAGTACCATTAATGCAAACTCAGGGATATTCTACAAATTAACCAAGTGGAATCTTCAAAAATATCACATTCATACATACAAGAGGAAACTGAAGACTATTTCAAAATGAAGACTTTATTTTTTTTTATTGTGTTGTTAGTCACCATAAAACACATTACTAATTTTTGATGCAGTGTCCCAAGATTTATTGTTCATGTACAACACCCAGTGCTCCATGCAATATGTCCCCTCCTTAATACCCACTACCAAGCTCACCCATCATCCCACCCCTCTGCCCTCTAAAACCGTGTTTGTTTCTCAGAGTCCACAGTCTCTCATGGTTCAAACCCCCTCCAATTTCCTGCAATTTACTTTTCCTTTCCTTCTCCTAATATCCTCTATGTTATTCCTTATGTTCCACAAGTAAGTGAAACCATAAGATAATTGACTTTCTCTGCTTGACTTATTTCACTCAGCATAATCTCCCCTTCAGTGCCATCTGTGTTGATGCAAATGGTGGGTAGTCATCCTTGCTGATAGCTGCATAATATTCCATTGAATATAGGGACCATATCTTCTTTATCCATTCATCTGTTGAAAAGCATCTCGGCTCTTTCCACAGTTCAGCTATTGTGGACACTGCTGCTATGAACATTGGGGTACATATGGCCCTTCTTTTCACTACATCTGTTTCTTTGGTGTAAATACCCAGTAACGCAATTGCCAGATCATAGGGTAGCTCTACCTTTTATTTTTTGAGAACTCTCCACACTGTTTTCCAAAGTGGCTGCACCAACTTGCATCCCCACCAACAGTGTAAGAGGGTTCCCTTTTCTCCACAACACCTCCAGCATTTGTTGTTTCCTGCCTTGTTAATCTCTGCCATTCTAACTGGTGTAATATGGTATCTCAATGTGGTTTTGATTTGAATTTTCTTGATGGAAAATCATGAACATTTTTTCATGTGTCTGCTAGCCATTTGTGTATCTTCACTGGAGAAGTGTCCATGTCTTCTGCCCACTTTTCAACATGATTATCTGTTTTTTGGGTGTTGAGTTTGAGAAGTTCTTTATGGATCTTGGATATCAGCCCTTTGTCTGTAGTGTGATTTACAAATATCTTCTCCCATTCTGTGGGTTGCCTCTTTTTGTTGACTATTTCCTTTGCTGTGCAGAAGCTTCTTATTTTGATGAAGTTCCAAAAGTTCATTTTTGCTTTTG
>PITA01023087.1:0-28909 GCA_004023965.1 Spilogale gracilis
CAGAACACAAAACTACCCTTGACTAAGTGGTTTAGGAGTATGTATAATAATTTGTTTTGCAAAACAAAAAGTAAGCAATGGAATTATACATCTTTCTTTCACCTGAATTATTATTTTTTGCTTAATAGAAGAGAAGGGAGAACAAGAAAAACAGCATCTACCCAGCCCACTCTTTTTACTATTATTATTTTTTAATGGTGAATCTTGCTAGAACAATAACGAAGCTCTGAAAGAAATAAAAACTTATGATCAGAACAAGCATTATAGACATTTATGTAAAACTGGAAGTGAATAGTATTTTCCCATCTGTTACTAATTCATAACCGGATTCTCTCCGGTATTGTGACTGAAGTACATTTTTATAATTCATTTCTTGGCTTCAACTGTCGGGGAGTTCTCGTCTTTGTTAATTTCACAACATCAGATGTTCATGAGGAAGTTACCATTACGACTCAGAGTCAACATGTTATCAATTCCAAGAGAAGAGGATGCAGCCAGGGAAAGTGGTTCATCGGAGGGTTTAAAATAGAGCTGTATTTCTAAACACTCTATGCTCCAGGAAAGAACTGGGGAAATGAGGACATGGCTCAGGGGCTGGATTTGAGGATCCCATATGTATGATTACAGTACACCAGGCCAGCATGTGATCCAACAGCCCTGTTTTTGCTCCTGCCTCCAGTGATGCCAAAATCCATTATTGCTCATTAGCAAAGGTGAACAGTTGACAGAAAGAGGAGTGATATGCTGCCTGGGCAGAGGGGAGAGAGAGACAGTAAAAGACAGAGAGAAATTGGAGGGGGTGCATCAAGCTTAGGGAGCCCCACCCTTTGACATGCTGGTCTAAAAAATTTCACCACTAAAACTGAAGGGAAACCACTATTTCTTAATGATGACACCAACACATGCTGTCTTCGGGAACCAAGTCTAAATGCAGAATATCATCAGAAACCATCAGCTCCTTGGCTGGCATTTGTGAGACACACAAAGCAAGACAAAATGATACTGAACCATGAAGATTTATTGTGTTTTGGTCCAGCCCACCGAGATTTTCATAAATAAACATCCTTTTTCTTTCTCCCCCATCATAATATCACTCAGTAGGTTAATTTACAAGTCTTGTATGTTGCTGAGTAGAAGCTACAGGTATTTAACTGTGAAAAAAATATTTATTTGGTTATTTCGTATACCAACGCGTCTGGTACAGCAAAGTGTAAGGGGAAACCTTTATGACATTTCCCAAAGCATGAACCTTGTATTATTGAACTGAGTTCATTTTTTTGAAGCTTTCTATATCTGCACCCCCCCGCCCTGCTGGAATCATATTACTGAACTTAAGAGGGGTTAGCAGGTATAAAGAATTAGTCCAGTACTTTAGAAAAAGCCTAATACTTCCCAACTGAATTACATTTAAAATGTTTATATTGTCTGACATAGTTGGTCCAAATTCAGGAATTCCTCCTAAGGAAATAACTCTAATTTTAGGAAATAGTTTTACACTCAATGTTATTGACCACCATGTTATTTACAGTATTAAAATCTTCAACTCCATCTCAATAGGTTTCTATGGTTATGAAAAATGTGGAATACTAATTCATGGGGGGAGGCAAACTGCTGCCATTTATCTTAAACTTGATTTTTTAATGACTATTACGTAAAAGTATGGCAAGAATCCCCCAAGAAAGATGATTAGCAGAGACCATATGATTGGTCTCTTGTCAGCTCAGTGGTCTCTATGGTTATTGAAATAGAAAGCGGAAAGAAAAAAAGTAAATAAACCAAACCAACAAATATTCACCGTGACAATTTTAGACCTGCTCCTACTCCAAGTTCAACCTTTGAAGCTATCTGAACAAAATAATAATGAACATATCAGGAGTACAGTAAAGTCTTAAAGTTTGCTCTAAAATAAACCTATGATATTGGTACTGTCCTTGTTCTGTGGATGAGAACATTGAAGGCTGGGTATACTCAATCACCTTCCTAAGTTCTGACAGTTGCTGAGGGGTGGATGGAGCTTGTGGGCTTAGGGTGGTCTGACTCCAAGTCTGTGTTACTGTGCAGACCACATCTCTAGAGAGGGAAGAACTAAAAATATTAAGAGAGGAGACCAAAAGGTATGGAAACTGTGAAAACAGAAAAGGAAAATAGAAATTAAGGGCATAATGAGCTCAGAGATAATCAGATACTCTTTGGAGAGAGAAAAAATTGATGAGAAATTTTAATCAGACTTTCTATATGCACATCTTTTATTAGCCTTTGTAGCATTATCTCCAATGACAACAAAAAGACACAAACAATAAAAATGTCCATCTATAGGGGGATGATGGACTCAATAATGTTCCATCACCATGATAGGACATTTTACAGATATTAAAAATTATCATTATGAAAACTGGGTGGAAATATGTAAAATGTTCTTGATCAACTATGAAATGAACAAAGAAGAACACAAAATGACCTGGGCAATATTAATGCCATGCTGTAAAACTCTGGGTCTATGCTCTTGGACTATGTTAGGGCATACAGAAATGAAAATAATTGTGTTGTGGATAATATTTTTGTATTGAAATATAATTGGGCTATTATATCTTCCCTTCAATAATAGATATAAACATACACATATATTTTAAGCATCATGTGCTTCATATCTTTGCTCATTTTAATATATAGAGCTCAACCAGATAAAAGAATAAATCCCATGCATCCATGCAAATGTAATAGAATAATGAACCCATTGTATCCATTATATAGCTCCAAAAATTATTAACTTTTTTTGTACAAAGCATTTGTATTACTGCAAAATCAAAATGAGGTTTGGGAGAAATTAATGCTAGAGATCATCTCCAAACTTGGGGCAAAGTCTCACGTTAGAAGTAGAAAATCTGTTGACTGACTCAGTTTAAAAGCTGCCACTCATCTTGGTCTTCTACATGAACCAAGCTGCATTCTTCTCTAGTTACAAGATAGGTGTTAAGGGTTAACTCCAAAGAAAACACAAGTGTGGAAATAGACTAAGGCTAAGTATGTTGTGTCTCCTTATCAGACAGAGAAAATTAAGTGCAACATGAATCAGAGAAAACGGTGTCCACCACCAGGGGGTGCAAGGCACCCCAGAGGCTAAATCAACATGACAGGCTAGAACCACAAATAAGACTAAACTTCACCAAAAGGCATAACCATCTCAGTACCTGGCAAATCAATGTAATTCACTCATCTGACACGTCTGAGATGTAGAAAGAAGAATGAGTTAGAACAACAGAGGATATTTCAGGGACTAGGGCTAAATACTCTTAGGAATAGCAACAAAATTTTATTAATTAATTGATCTATTATATTATTATCTCTTGTTGATCTATATATTGGTATCTATATCTATTATCTATATGATCTATTATTAATTGATCTCTTCATCCATTTATCCATCCATCTGTCCATCCATTTACCTACACACTCATTCATGCAGCCAGCCAACCAGCCAGCATCCAGGAAGCCAATAAATCTTAATTTTTCAGGAATTGAAAGACCTACAGAATTTTTGAAACATACAGAATAAAGGAGTATTGACAAACAGAAACTTCACACTTTATCCTGAGCAGGATGGGAAACCACTGGAGAATTCTGAGCAGTCAAGTGACAAGAAGAGATTTGCCTTTAGGAGCAAGTAAGTAACTGGGCACGTGGTTGCAAAAGGACCAGAGACTTTGATTTCCTGGAAAGGCAGGCAGAGAAAGGGAGTGTCTGAGTTGTCTGAGCAAGCCTGGAAAGAGACGTTCTAGCAGGTTTTCCAACACCGAGGCTTCAGAGCCTCCAATTATCTCAGGAAAACATGCCTTTCTTCTTTAACCATAAATAACCGCCATCTAGCAACGAGACATTTAACTTTAGCAGGTTCTGTTGTACTGAGCTTCTGTTTTCCATGGTCAATATCTACCATCATCTTAGGTTTCCATTTAGCCTGTCACTGGGGCAATATAATAGCGTACAAGGGCTGGAAAATGCTAAAAAATAACCGAGTCCCAATTTTTCCCACTATAAGATCCCATCACACCCCTCCGAGGTATATCTGTTTAAGAACCAAGTAGGTACAATGTCAATAGAATGCTTTTGAAGGTAGACCCTTCTCATCTAATTTCAGCTCTTCAGACTTCCTTTGGACTTTAGAGAGAAGTGTAGAAGATTCATCTGCCATAGTCTCTTCCCTCTCCATTCACCAAACTCTCCTAGCAGTAACCCAAAACTATGACAGCCAGATATCATCTATGTTAAATTACTTTTTCACTAGTAGTTGATTTATAGTTGATTAGGTAATTAAATCAAATACAAGTGGGTGAAAGTAAATCTATTTTTATCATCCCTGTAAATTAAAAGTTCCGCATCATAAAAAATCATGACCATCTTGAAAATGACTAGTCAAGTGCCTTTTAGAGGAAAGCAGGATTTATTGTCAATTAACGTATTGAACTGTATAGTCAGCATAACCCTGTGCTCAAGACTTTTAAAATTATTGGCTTCCACCATGGTAATGAAATGTATCTAGCTATTCTCATATCGAACAATTCCGTAGGTTGGGTTTATATCGCACTATAACAACATTGCATTTTATTATTATCTCCAATCCCCTGCAATGAATACAAATACATTCCTTTTTTCCATCACGAGTTTATCAATTTTCATTGATTTGCCTATAATGAATACAGTCAGAAAAGAAAGGCAGACAGATCATATCCATTACAGTGTCTTTAGTTTCAAAAGTTTGTCTGTGGCATTGTTTAATTAAAAAAGAGAAAGAAAGTCATCAGGAAACTAATTAAAAAGAGACATTACTTTCAGGCCTGCTTATAAACGAGAAGTCAATAATTATTGCATAAAGAAGCTTGGGAATGATGGCACTTACAGAAATGTGGTATTTGTATCTAGCCTACCTAAAAAAAGAAAATAAGTAATTCTTTTCATATGGGTAATCCTATCTTATCTAATTATAATGTTTTTATAATTTTTCTAAGTTAATAAAGGTCAAATGGAACTGGAAAAGTTAGAGGCATTTATGACAAGCTCAATCTTTATGATCAGGTGTTCCTGGCAGAACACATACAATCTTCCTTTTGGGTAAAGCTCTATAAATCCACACTGACTGTGTGACATTGAGGAATTCATGTGTGTTCTCAACTGTACAGATCTTCTATAACATGGTTTCTCTGAGGCCTTTTCCAGAAAAAATGGTTTCCTCTTCTAAATAGCACTGAATCAAGAGTACAATAAAGCAACTGGCTTTCCCAAAGTCATATTGGTAATGGAAGCCAAGCCCAATATTGGACTTCAAGTCAAGTGCTTCTGCAAGGCAACGAGCATCCTCTTGCAAGAGTGAGAACATAGATGCCCATTTTCTGTAGTCTTCTCAACACTGTTTAACCATTATCATAATCAAAATCCAACCACCATGTCTTCAAGAGACATTCATGACCCTATAATCATTGCTTACAATGGGGCTTAGTGTTTGTATCCCCACATGAGGGTATCATTCAGTATAAAATCAATTCAGTAACATCTTAGAATTCTGAAGGAGAAAAATTTGTGCAACAGCTAAGTATACGAGATTTCCTTCTTGCTTGCTCACTACTTAGAGCTGTCAGGTATACCTTGGTGAGAATAAAATCTGGGACTTTTCATGGCCTCAGAAAGGGCTGAAGGTGAATCTAGTTCTGATACCCAAACTTCTTTCATGGGTTAGAGAGTTTCCCTTCCAGAAAGCTATTGGTTCCCGAAGCTTCTCTCCTTAGAGATTAAGAGAGAGGAACTGCCTTGTTTTGGGATAACTGTGACATTTGTCACCAACTGGAGACATAGAGTACTAGGTAAAAACTGGGACTATCTTGGGACACCTGGGTGGCTCAGTTCATTGAGCACGTGACTCTTGATTTCAGCTCAGGTCATGCTCTCAGGGTTGTGAGATCAGGCCCTGTGTCAGACTGTACATTCAATGAGGAGTCTGCTTGAGAGTCTCTCTCTCCTTTTGTTCCTCCTCTGCTCGTGTTCTCTCTCTCTCAAATAAATAAAATCTTTACGAAAAGCTGGGACTATCTCAGACAAAAAGAATTATGTGTTTACTGTTCCTACTCCTCCCCACATACTTTGCCCTTAACCCACAGCATGTGCCTAATCAATTCTGTTGAAAGATTGAGCTTTTGTTTTTATTCTGCTAGAACTTATAGCCAAATAATGGTCCATGGAGCACCAGACCAGCATCCCCTGGAAGCTTGTTAGAAATCAGAACCTCACACTCCATCCCAGATTTACTGAATCAGAATATGTATTTTAACAAGATTCCCAGAGATTAATGTGCATATTAGAATTTGAGAAGAACTGAGGTGTGGCATTTTGTGCTTGGCAAAGTCTCACAGCAGTTCTGTCTTTTACCTGCCCAGGAGAATCCCCTGAGCAGTTCTGAAAAAATACAGATTCACTGTTCCCTATGACTTGGAATGGAACCTAGAGACATCATCAAGCATGCAAACAAAGAGATATGTTCAAAAATGTTCATTGCAATGCTGTAAAGGTGAGAGTTTGCCAACATTTTAATGTCCATAATAATCTAAGAATTTTGTCCCTATACCACTTAGGAGTTACACTGGGCTACTAGGAGTAGAAATTCACTTATAATGGCTTGAATGGACAAGGATTTATTCATTAACATGAGTTGTCTGAAGATAGATATTTCAGGGACTCTTGGTGGCTCCACAGTGTCAGCTGTGACATAGAGTACCTTTCATGTTTCTCTTTTATGAACCCTTACACTGATTTTCAGCCACAAATTCTCCTCAGAGTCTAAGATGGCTGCTGGAGTTCCAGCCATTACTTCCCTATTACAAGAAGCCAAAAGGAGGAAGGGTGGTGATGACAAAGAAAGGAATTAACTCCAAGCCCAGACACTCCTTAGTAGTAGCTTTTTTCAAAATCCCAAATAAAAATTCCACTTATATCTCATTCACTAGAACAACCAATGAGGCCGAAAAATATATTGTTCGAACATGACAGAACAATACTCTGAATAAAATCACTTTCTGCTACTCAGGTAACAAAGGGAGAAGGGATATGAAGCAGAGAGCTAATAGTGGTTGTCAGTCTTTCCAAATCACGGTGGACCCTCATAGTTTTGGGATACTCAACACGAGGTAAACCACACCACCTTATTCCCAGCCTGAGTTTAAAGGAAGCTTAGAACAATGATTTTCCCCACCCCCACAATAAATGGAGGGGGGTTTAGCTGGGACTGTGGGGGCACAGAGGAGTGACCCTTGGTGTGGGCTTGTGGGGAGAGGTCAGGGAATTCTTTAACAGGGAGGACACATCTGAGCTCAGTCTTAAAGAAGGAATCTTTTCTGGTCCAGAGGCAACAAATTATGTAAGGGGAATAAATGCAACTAAATTTCAGAGCACCTTTCTTAAATGCTCCCTTGCAGAGACCATTGCCCTAGAGCAGAGTGGGAATTTTTTTTTTAAATGTAAAAGGACCAGCAGCAGATATTTTAGACTTTGTAGTTTTATGTTCTCCATTGCAAGCACGCAGTTCTGTCTTCTTGTGACAAGGAAGCAGCCTAAGACAATAGGCAAACGGCTTTGACTATTCACTAAAAGTTCATTCACAAAAATAGCAGCTGGCCTCAGGTCTTGGTTTCCCAATGGTTGAATTTTTTCCATTCTTCTTGTAGAAAATGACATTACATATTTGGGACATGTGAAGAAGTGATTAATAAGTATAAACATACAAAAATGTAGCAAAATCACATTATAGATTATGGATCTTCATGTCAAAAATTACAGAGAAGAGTTATTTTTCTGGATTTCTGAAAACTTTGTGAGGTTTTTCAGCATTTTCAAATTTGGAGTTTATCATCCATCTCTTTATTATTCGAAATATCTGTTCACATGAATCTCTAAATTTTTATTAGTACTCCCCCCCCTTTCCTAAAGAGGGCCTCTAAAACCATATAAGCTCTCTGCCCTGCAAAATAAGGTCAAATCCTGCCCAGAGGTAGGGGAAGATTGCACACTGGGGGAATTTCAAGTAATTAGGTATTGCTCACATGAACTAGTGAAGTGATGAGCATCCTAGTCTCACCACCTGGGTTGAAATCCCGGTATTACTGTTTATGGGCCAAGAGAAGTATCCCAGGCTCTGTTTTTCATCTGTGCAACAGAGGTATTTTCCCAGCGTAGGGGGTCTTTGGAGGGTGAGGTGAGATGATTCACATGCAGGGCTATGTGCCATGGGTAGTATCTGGTAAGGAGACCTTCACGGTGGTGGTGGGAATGAGCACGGTGAGTAGAGCAGGAGGGCTTGCAGCTGGGGGGTAGGGTCAGGCAGGTGGGGCCAAATTCAGAGGGCGGTGTGCGCAACCAAAGGAACTGGAATCCGTCCTGGAGACAATGGGAAATACAAGAGTTTCAGCCCCAAACTGGCCTGATGAGATTTTCATGGGTTCCCGGCACTGTGAGTCACGGCTCTAAGAAAGGAGGCAAACTGGGCCCCCACCCGGCAAGCACCTGCTGAGTTAGTGAAACTGGAGGTCTACTGTTCGCAATCCCTCCCAGGGAAATCTTCTGTTGAGTTATATCATCCAGCATCACGGCGCATAGCAGAAGGAAATGAAATGCATCAGCGAAGGCCCGGACGTGTCCTACAGGATCGGTGTCATTAAAGCTATCTACCCACATGGCTGGGCGTTGCAAGGCAGATGTGCAGCTTGTATCGAAGAATGGTGTCAAGGCCAAGCTCCTGGGTGCTCACCAGTGCCTCCAGCAGGGCCGTCCATCCCAGCAGTGACAGGGCAGGTGACTTCAAGCACAAACTCTCGGGATCTCCAAACCTTTACTCCAAGTGCACTTAGCTGGTGATGGAGGCAAGGTCAGGCAACGTTACCAGGGAACGCCCAGACATAGGTGTGCTTCGGGGCATACCAAGTACCTGACCACGGGGACCTTGTCCGGGCTGGACAAATACTATTCTCTTACTCTCTGCTGGTGCTTCAGATGTTTTCTCTTTGTAGATTTTCACACAACTGCAGTCATAATACTAACACTAATAAGCCTTTTGGGTACTACATAAGTTAAATATCAGGCTACCATTGTAAGCCATTAGCTCCATGAAGGTGGGGAATATTTCTGCTTAATTCACTTCTGTACTCTCAGAAGCTGGCACGGTGAAGGCACATGCAGACTCAGGGATATCTGTTGTATAGATAACTCAATAATTTAGGTAGGATCCTCCCAGCAGGTTTAGGGAGTCAGATGAGACAGGATTTTTACCCCCGAGATGCCTCATGAACTTGTATTAACCTTATTCATGATGCACTTCCTCACTCGTTCTTTCTCATCCAGTTTTAAGGAGCTTTATTGAGATATAATTTATATACCAAGCAAAACACTCATTTAAAATGTAGGAGTCAATGGTTTTTAGTATATCTGCAGAGCGGTACAATCCATCACTACAATCGATTTTTAGAATGTTTTCCTTTCTTGAAAGGAAACTCCATACCTCTTAGCTTTTCCCCCACACTCCTGCCCCAGCCCTCCAGCCTCCCCAACCCCAGAAACCCACCAGTCTACTCTCTGTATCTATGTACTTCCCTATTCTGGACATTTCATGCAAATGAAATTATAAAATCTGTGGTCCTCTGTAACTGGCCTTTTTCACATACCACGATTTCAGAGTTCACCTATATTGCACTGTATATCAGTACTTCATTTCTTTTTGTGGCCACAAAACCTTCCACTGTAGGGATATACCACATTTTATTTATCCATTCCTCAGTTGATAGACATTGGACTGTTTCCATGTGGGAGCTTTTATGAAACTCATGCATTCTTCAACACTGATTGGCACCTACTATTTGTTGAGCACCCTTGTAGGGTCCTCATGTGAAGATTAAGTGAAAGCCGGTCTCTGTTGGGTAAAACATTGCAGCTTCTGGAGAAAGAGGGTCACAGTTAAGCTCTAGATATCTTGAGAAGAGCTCAAGACATTTCTTTACTCAGAAATCCAGAGGAAGAACAAGTATGTTTGCAACAGAGGGGATGGAATTGGTAATTGAAGCTGGAAAAGCATGAGTTTCGTGGAAGAGCTGAGAAGGTTGCCCAAGACGGAGGGAGCACAGTGAGTAGACATGCCCCCCATGGACAGGACACCGTGAGTAGGTTAGGGTGGCTGGTGCTTAGAGCTCAGGGTGGGGAGATGGGAAATGAGGCTGACAAGAGCTTCTCTTTGCTCGGATTTATAGGGTGAACAGTGAAAAGCAAGTCTTTCTCTTCCCACTAACTTACCAGGCCTAATCACTCAGGCCCTTTCTCTGATACACTAAGCAACAAAAATCAGCGCTTATTATGTCTAGACGCCAAGAGCAAAACAGGGAAAAAGGTAAAAAGTCTTTGTACTCATGAAGGTCACATTTTAGTGTGGAAAGGAAGACGAGACACACGCGAAGAAGTAAATATTTTCCTGTCGCTCTGTTTTTCAACATAAAAAGGATTAGCCTATTTATGCTGCTCTGAAACTTGCATTTTTATTTTTTCACTTAAAAAAGGTATCTTGGCAAATTGATCGATTAAAGAACGTAAGCATTCACCTTATACTTTTTTTTAAAAACCACAAGGCATTCCTGCTAGAGTCAGCATAATTGATTTAAACAGTATCAGCTAATGATCATTTAGGTTTTTTCTAATCTTTACAGTGAACAGTAAATGGATATACTTAACTAGGATACCCAACAGTAAATTAGAAGAACTAGAATTTCAGAGAGAATTTCAGAGTAAAGAGTGTGTACATTTTTTTTTAAGATTTTATTTATTTGACAGAGAGAAACACAGCCAGAGAGGGAACACAAGCAGGGGGAGTGAGAGAGGGAGAAGCAGGCTTCCCGCTGAGCAGGGAGCCTGATGCAGGACTTGATCCCGGGTCTCCGGGATCATGACCTGAGCTGAAGGCAGTCGCTTAACCAACTGAGCCACCCAGGTGCCCCGAGTGTGTACATTTTTTAGTGGTAGATGTTTACAGATTGGGAGGGGCTGTGGTATATCTTTCCTTCCATGAATGAGGTACAAGGGCACTTACATATTATGTAGCCACCCTTTCCAGGGACACCACCTACACAAGGGTGCATTATGGAAATATTACAAAGACGCTGGTTGACTCAGAGGTTTGGGTGTGGGGCGGAGGACACTAAGCCAGAGAAACACCAGTTGGCAGTTACCCAGGGTAGAGAGATGATGTATCAGAGGAGGTAGGGGTCTGAATTTAGGTAACAGAACTCAGCCACAATCACCCATGGAAATGAGGGAATGGAAGGTTTCAAACATATTCACTAAGAAGTAGTAGGACCTGGAACAGTGTCTACATCTGAGAGACAGGAAACAAGCCTTGAGAGAGGGATCCACTCTTGACTCTCAGAAGCCAGTGTTGTGCCTTCCAAAGACATGGACTTCAGACCTACCAGGAGAGCTGACCTTGAACAACTCAGAGTAAAGCCTAAAGAGACAAAACTTCCAGATTATCCATGTGGGAAATCGTACTTGCTTTTGGAAAGAGGCCCTGGATAGAATTTCCCATCTCAGGGACCATATGGAACAAGGCACTCTCTCCAATGAAGAGAGAGTGTGGTACAGACCAGCTAGGGAGCCAGACGGCAGTCTTGAAAGTCCTCTGTGTTTCCATCACTGCCATAAAAATGGGGCTTTATCTCAGGGGTTCCCAAGTAAAAGCTCAGCACATTCCCTTCTGGTTCTGGGACTCAGTTTGAAGACATAAGAAATTTGAGATCCTAACAAATTCCACAGATTGAGGTGTAGACCCAGATTATCCATTTGTAGTTCTGATAAACAACATTCTATTAGGTCAACACTCCCACCTGGAAAAACTAAAAATACCATATTATAATACAAGGCATTGGGTAATTATCAGAGAAGCTACAACTTGATGGGGATAAGATCCTAAAGGCAAGTGAAACTCATTGAGGTCCCTCCAGGAAATTTGAGAATCTGAGCAGAAAGCATCTGCTAAGAGTCAGAGAAGAACTTCTGTCAGTTTCCTGGGGTTTTGAAGGCCAAACAAAAAGCAAATATGAAGTTCAGAATTACTCAGACAACTAATACTAGTGGAGAAGATTCTAAAAAGAAAATAAGTATAAGAATGGAGTCTAAGCTAGTTTTCCCCTTAGAATTATTTGTTGATTTGTAAGGGGGTGACAGGATGAAAGGCAGAAAGTCATGGGTGGGAGGCTCTGAAACTAACCAAACTTGCAGAAAAGTTAAGTACTAGGGTTCAGGATTATAGTGGAGAAGCTCGAGTGGATATGACAGACATTTCACCAGGCAGTGGAAGGATTATACCCCAGGAGTGGAGCTGAAATGAAATAGAAATGTCCTTTATGGCTCAAATATACTTTGAAACATCTTGATTACTGATTGTGGTCTGATGATCTGTCCTTACAAGAACTTCTTGTTAGAAGCCAAATAAATACTTCCAGGAGAAAGACAACAGCATCTGGACCCTCTGTGACATTGTATATATATGCTATATGGTATTCATCCAAAAATTACCATGTTTACCAAGACATGAGACCAATAGAAAAAATAAACAATAGAAACAGAACCAGAAGGGATCCATGTTTTGCACTGTACATCAAACATGGACTGAAAAACAATCACAGTTATTCAAGAATGAAAGACAAGAGAGAAAATGTAAAAAAAAAAAAAGATAGCAAGTAGAGAAAAGCTAAGTCAAGAAAAAATGTAATTAACATTGTAGTAATGTGTAACTCACAAAGCAATTACATATACAGAGAGGTATTGTGAAATGGAAGATAAATCAATAGATAACATTCACAAAGAAGTTCAAAGAGAAAAAGGATGAGCAAAAAACATAAAAGTGGCATATGGAACACAGTGTTATGATCCCACACACATGTACCTGGAATATCACAATTGGATGACAGACAGAAGGAAATGGAAGCAATATGTGAAGAAACGAGAACTAGTGATTGTCTAAAAGTGATGAAAGACATCAACCCACAGATACAAGAAGCATTGCAAAATCTTACTCAAGTAAGATTCACACACACAAAACCACACTGGACGACCTTTCCATAAAACCAAAAACAAAGTTGTAAAAGCAAACAAAGGAAACAAAAACATTATCTTCAGAGAAATAACAATAAATATGACAGCTGATTTTCAGGAAAAGATGGAAGCCAGAATACAAACACTGGATTCAACCCAGTCAACATAGAATTCTGTACAGCAAACATATATTTCAAAGGCAAAGGCAAACATTCCCAGGAAAACAAAACCCAAGATAATATGCAGCAGACCTAAACTAAAAGAAATACTTAAAAAGAGTTATTCAGGCTCAGGAAAAATCATTTCTAGATTGAAGCATGGAAGTGCAAAAGGGAATGAAGACCCCTGGAAAAAATCTGAATATATTTAAACAGTTATACAAATAAAATATGTATCTATTGACTATACGGAATGATAGTATTGTCTTATGTGACTTAAAATACATGTAGAAATACATAACTATATAACAAAAGGGGAGAGGGAATAAATGGAGCTAAAGTATAGCAAAGTTTGAATATCAGGAAAGGAGTGAAGACAGTATCTCACTCTTGACTATGGGCAAAGGCACATGCTATAATCTCCCTACATTACAATAAAAGTATCCAAAATTATTATATCAATAGAAGGGGATGTGATGTAACAAATGTACTCTGATAAAAGTCAAGTAGAAGAGAAAAAAGGGACACAATAAATGGGAAAAACAGAGATAATAGTACAGTGGCAAAGTAACACTGAAACACATACTATATTAAATATAAATAGATGAATTAATCAAATTAAAAGACAAAGATGGTCAGAATTGAATATGGACAGATGTATGTCTGTAGATATAGTCTTCTTACAGAAACACTCCTCAGATGTGAAGATAATCTGGTGTTAAAAATTAGGGCCTGGCAAGGATAGACCATATAAACACTACCCACAAGAATGCCAATCTAGCTATGCAATATAAACATGGACCCAAGGGAGATTGTAGCTGGGTACAGTGGATGTGGTCAGCCCAGGGAAAATCTCAGATTCATTCAACACATGGTTGTTACATATATACTGTTGGACAAGAGAGAAGGACAGCTGTCAGAAGCAAGAATTTCAAGCACCAAGGAAATGACCTGGGTAGATATCTTAAAATAGGGAGAGGCTTGTGACCACCCCTTCCAGCCACATGAGACAGATTGGACTTCTGTGGGCCTTGATCCGAGCACCCTGAGACCATGACCTGAACTGAAGGCAGGCATTTAACTAACTGAGCCACCCAAGCACCCCATAAGGTTCTTTTTTTAGGAAAAAGAAACTAAGAAAGATTCAGATGAATAAACTAGGACAAATGGGTGAATAAAAAAAGTGTCTTTTCTTGTACTTATGTTTTTAATAGGATAATCTTTTTTTTAAAAGGTGTAGTTATTTGAGAGAGAAAGAGAAATGCAGGGAGAGAAAGAGGGGCAGAGAGGAGCAGAGGGAGGGGGAAACCCTGCAGACTCTGTGCTCAGCACAGGGCTCGACGTGGGATGTAACCTCATGACCCTGAGATCACAAACTGAGTTGAAACCAAGAGTTGGATGCTCAACCGAATGACCCACCCAGGTACTCCTTTAATAGGATAATTTTTAAAAAAGATTTTATGCATTTATTTGAGAGAGAGAGAGATAGCAAGAGAGAGCATGAATGGGGGAGAAGCAGGCTCCTCATTGAGCAGGAAGCCCAATGAAGGGCTCGATCCAGGGACCCTGGGATCATTACCTGAGCCAAAGGCCTAACCAACTGAGCCACCCAAGCAGCCCTTAACAGGATAATGTCAAAAAGAATGCAGTATTTGTGTGGTTTCAGGACACTTGCTCTATATTACCAGGAATGCAGCATAGACCTCCCACTTAAACATTTTTCTACTGTCACTGGATTCCTGTTCCTCTCTAAACAAGGCACTTCTCTCTGGGTAAAATGCGGGGCAGCAGGGGGATAACTAGAAGTTCACAGAAGTTTCTAGGTTTCTGTTATAGTAAATTATCACAGATAACTCAGAAGCCCACCTTGAGAAGGCTTGGCCCTCTGGGAACTTCTTTGCATGTTTTAAGTTTCAATAACAATAATAATTTATATCGGCTAACATGTACTGAGTGCTCACCCCCACGAGAGGATTTTTGCTAAACTCTTTCAAGTGTTTTTATTTTTATTTGATCTCTAACACAACCCTGTATTTATCCCAAATGAGGAAACACAATCTTAGATCTACAACAACCTGTCCAGGTAACCTGATTTGCAAGTGTCCAGCGGACACACGAAGGTCTGTGTGGAAAGGAGGTCTTTATGGTCTTCTCCCTTTCTGTATCCCCATTTCTTCCTCAAAGACCATTAGTAAATTAGGAATCCATCCTTCCCTCCCATCCACCTACATCCTACTTCAAGCAAAGCCACATTTCAGGGGGTTGAGTTTCTGCCTCAGTGTGAGATTACAGCTTATTCTCCAATTAATTTTGCAGCAGGATCTTTGGCTAATAAAGTCTAAACAAAGAGCATTTAATCCAATTCACGGTTTTTTTTTATCCATCGTGAGCAGCCTGTCAAATACAATCAGATTCTGCATGCAAAGCAGAGAGGAGGCAGGCATCGGCCCACCTGCTTAGCGAGGCTGTAAGCGGGAAGCCCGCAGTCACAGAACAGTTGGCTGTGCAGATGGCAGAGATGGGAGGACATGGGGGGAAACCACTCTCTGACTCCAGCGCAGCACAGGGAAGGGGCCATTTGGGGGTTGCAAGCAGAGAAACACTTCTTCATACCTCTTGATTTGGTCCAGCCAATGGGTGGTGAGACCACTCAGAAAACATGTGAAATTAACAAAGAGCCCCTGTGGGACAGACATGGAAAGTATGTGATCTCTAATTATGAAGCAATGGTCAGAGTTAGAGACTGGCTTTCCTTTTTTTTCCAGGTAAGAAAAATGAAGACCCAGAAGTGACCTGACTTTCTTAAGGTCGCAGAGCTAATAAGTAGACTGAGTAGGGGCTCAAGTTCTTATCTCCTGGATTCTTTACTTTGCACCAGGCTTATTGAAGAATGCTCAAAGAACCCCCATTGAGCAAATAATCTGTGCCCACCCTTGGACACAAATGCGGCAGGCACTCTCCTTGTCTTTTTTTTTTTAATATTTATTTATTGAGAGAGAGATTGAGTGAGAGAGAGTATGAGAAGGGAGAAAGTCAGAGGGAGAAGCAGACTCCCTGCAGAGCTGGGAGCCTGATGTGGGACTTGATCCCAGGACTCCAGGATCATGACCTGAGCTGAAGGCAGTGGCTTAACCAACTGAGCCACCCAGGAGCCCCATCTCCTTGTCTTTAAGAAATGCATGTGGTATAGATGGGGAGATGAGAATTGATATATAGCAAATTAAAAGACAGTGATGTGTTGAGTTGTATGGCCATGACTCTGGGTAGTTTAGAAAAGGACAGATAACCACAGGTCAGTGTAGCAAGAGCATCCTGGACACTCTCAGAATCTCAGAATCAAAGGGGCCATCAAAACTACATGTGAACAGACTGTTGGGGGACCAGGAAGAAGAAGACAAGGTCTGATTCATCCCTCTGCCCAGTGACTTGATAATTTTCAGGAAATAAATGTTCAATATGCAAATAAAAATTAACCTTTAAAGAATAAAGAGAGAAACACAGACATTACCTATTATGATTTTTTTTTCTGGGCCATGGGCTCCTTGGAGAAATTTATAAAAGGAATGACCCCACTTTGAAAATAAATTCATGTATAATTTCTGAGGGTCCAGTTTTCCCTAGAATACAGTTCAATATTTTGATGTTCAACATCAGAGGTTGACTCAGCTGTGACAAATCTGTTCAATTCAAAGGTGCAAAATTTAAAACCATAACATTTACAGTAACAATAAGGAAAATGGCTTGGTTGTAGAAGAAAAGGAAATAAAGCCAAGATGCAAAAATTTTACGTAACACAGGATCACTACTAGGTATAAAATTCTGGTTAAGAGTTTTGGTTTTTGCAAGACTATCTAAGCCCATTTCTATTTTTTTCATCAGCAGAGTGACCCTAGACAAGTTACATAATCTCAGGGTGCCTCAATTTCTTCACTTCTAAAATGGTACTTTCCACATGGAGTTACTTTAGAGAATTAAGTGAGCAAATAGACTCTAGACAAAGCACTTCAAACAGTGCCTGGCGTTGAGAAAAGCCCTCAGTAAACATCATTATTGCCTTCATCTTCCTTAGTATCATATTTACTTCAGAAATTGCTCTATAATTTAGTGTCATCATTTTACATAACACACACACACACACACCACCACCACCACCATTTATAAAATTAACCTCTCAGCAGGGAATAGAACTGATTTTGGAAAGTGACAGTGTCTTAATAAACAAGGCCTTCAAATCATTTTTTGTAAGAATATGCGGATATGTTACCATAAGTCAAATGAGGGACAAAAATATAATTGCAAATGTGAGCCATTCCTTCCTCTGCACACTCTGTCCATAACATGGGGTATTTTCTCCATAATGAAGTTAATGCCTTTTTAAAATACAGTGTCTCAATTGAGTCCCAACATTTACCTGATGCCTCTAAGAAAAGAGGAAACCAGTCTGCTGAATACTGGAGAAGCCTCGCCGGACAGCAGATGCCCGATGGACCAGCTCACGACTGCATACTTTCATGTGCGCCACCTATATCCCGAAGTGATTTGTTCCCTCCATTCCCGGGGCTCACAGTATCCAAACGGAGTTACCGTGTTGCCATTTAATTTAGCAATGGGACTAAAAGGTGGGGCTATTAAATATCTTTTTCAGATGTTAGGCTTTCCATTGCATAAGTGTGCTTGCTTCAGCACCCAAAAGAGATATTTTTGCAAGACTATATCTGTCTACTCCCCTCCAAAGGCTTGACTAGGGGGTAATTAGTAAGCCCTGGAAAGCTTACATTCAAGGAGAAAGAGAAGCCTGATATTGCAGGAAACAAGTAAAAAATTATTCATAGAAGTACATGTTAGAGGACTGACTGAAGCAAAGTCTGAAAATTTGCAAAGCTTCAGTTACCCAAACAACAGAACTCCTGTGAGGGTTTTTTAGTGACCGATGAAGTCAAGATGCAATCGGCAGAGAGGAGCACATATGTTTCCTGATGAGAAGGAAATCTCAGAGCCATCAGGAGGGAAAGGAAGACAAAGTTATTTTAGTCAGGAAGTATAACCACTATTGCTGTCTCAGATGATGATGAGACAGAGGAAGTGGAGTGTTTAGGTAAAATAATAATCTCACAAACGGTTCCATGTTTTCAGTAGAATATACCCAAAGTCCTCAGTCAAATATAGTGATCTACTTTTCAGGAACAGTGGGAAAGAAAATATGTCTCAAATTCTCATATTTTTTATTAAATAAATATTTATCAAGCATCTTCTGTCATCTTTGTTCTAGGCACTGTCTTTTTCTAACAGTGAGCACATGGGCAAAGGAGTGGTCTTGTTCAGTAAGGAATTCAGATAATTAGCAAACAAACATAGACATAAATAGCACAAAAGCAGTTAGTACCAGGTGCTCTTAGTGGGATAAAACAGTGAAATGATAGTGGCTGGGTTGATTGGGGAAGGACCTATCTGAGGTGACATATGAGCAGAGATTGAATAATGAGAAGGAGCTACATATTTCAATATTGGAGGACAGTATGTTTCAGGATGTCTACAGGGACCAAGAAGAGCAAAGTCTCCAAAGATGAGTGGTTAGAAGAGCAGGAGGAATTCTGATTAACTGAAATATTTACAAAGAAGAGTGGAGGGCAGTGAGGATATCCCATTGAGCAGACAAGGACTTGACTAAATTTCAGTTATTTACCAATCTATGCTATCTATAAAACAATCTGGAATAAGATGATTAAACTTATATATTCACATGCTGATCAGTGGATCTGAAATTCTTTGAGGACAACTATTAAAAAAAAAAAGTCCCCCAAGGAGAAATGAATTTAACTGAATTGAATTGTTAAAAAGCGGATTGATTTTATGATAAGTAAGGATGAGCTGGATTATGCTGCCATGACAAGCATCCCCTTAATCTCAGTAGTGTAAGAAAAGAAAAATGTTTTATTTCCTGCCCTTGTTATGTATCCACTACAAGTCAGCATGAGAATTTCACTTATTCTAGTTAGCTGGGAATTGAGATTGATGGAATAATTGTCATCTAGAACATCTCTGATGGTTGCTGTGCTGTGAGAGAGCTCTGGAAAAGTCTCCCACTGGCAATTACAATCTCCAGTGTGGATGTGACAGTCACGAACATACTTTTACTGACCACACAGAAGACAGAACTAATCACTTCATTCTGTTCAATGGCATGCATACTGTTCAAGAAGCAAAACTTTACTGCATGTTCAAAGGAAAAGAAAAATGGGATATATTTGGTCAATTCCCTTAATGACAATCACAAGTCAAAGTGAAGTTATTTTTCAACATTCTTATGATGTGTCTAGCAAGCCTATTCTATTTGGGAAGGTGAGAAAGGTGAACGTAGCAGAGTTGGGAAACTCCTGGGTACCAAGAATATACTGGTTGGCCATAGGCTCTGAGCCACAGCCTAATTATTATATATTGAATGCCTACTCTAGGTGTCAGAGTCTGGATTTTACTTCATTATTTCAGTTACTATTCACAGGTATTCTAAGAAAACAGTACAATTATCTATAATTTACTACCATAAGAATGGGTGTTCTGGACTATCAGCAACTCGCTTATAATCATACTACTCTTAAATGTTGGGTGCCAAGTCAGGTCTCAGGTCTACCTGATGCCAAAGCTCTACAGCATTTTTTACAAAATTTACTTATTGTAAAGGAGGGGAGAGGGAAAGGGAGATAGAATCTTAAGCAGGTTCTATGGATGGCCAGCATTGGGGAAAAGGTGGGACTCAGTCTCATGACCTTAAGACCATGACCTGAGCTGAAATCAAAAGTCTAATGATTATCTGAAGGAGACACCCAGGTCCATCTCTACAATATGCTTTACTCTGATATTTAAGGTACGGTCGATTCAGAAACCTAACTGAGACATGTCTTAATCATTCAGGATTAATTGATGAATTTCTTCCATAGATTTTTGCCTTTGGGCATGTCATTACTCCTTTTATTCAACTATGTTTTACACTTATGAATTTGGAATGGGTTTACCTAGTGAACTGAAAGTTCAGTGGATGAGAATTTGTCAGGAAATGGGTGGGCCAGAGAAAAGAGAGTTGATATTATTTGATATACTTGAAAAAAGCAAAACAAAACAAAAAACAAAAAACAAAAAAAAAAGAGGGAGAGAGAAAGAAAGAAAATGTTTGGAAACCAGCCCCCATGCTCCCCCTCCCCCAATGTGGTGTAGTCACAGCAATGCTAATAGGGGTGTGACCTACAAAACTATTTCTTTTTCAGAAGACATATTTTCACTTAACACTTTTAGATGATTATTTTTTATTATTATTAATACTGTAAAGAATGATCCATTATCAGAATGAGCCCTCTGCCCAGGATCCGAAGTCCTAGGACATTTGTGATAACAAGCTTGTCAGCTACTTAGATTGTGATGCTCCTGAGGAAAAATATATCTACAAATTAAATCCAGGACTCACATTAATAATCTCTATTTTCTTCCTTCTATGCTAAGAATCTTGGTTCCCAATGACACCAACATATTTTTACTCATTGTTTTTATCTCACACTATATGCACAACAGACTTGGAGTAGAATAGCAGCACGACCACGAACAGGATTTCTTAGACTGGCTTCCCCCAGCCCCTGTAGATGACAGAGTGTATCTCACTAGAGATGTAGAGTGAAAGTACTTACTTTGAAGTCAAAAGACCATTTCCCTGTGTGTACTTGATGCACAATGAGGCTCTTTTGTTACACATTAGGTGTTGCTTCTAAAAATATAAATTTGTCTTCTGATTATAGAAAATATTTATAAGGTTTCAGAGTAAAATGTATAGACTCTCTCATCAGGGAAGTCAAGATTCTGTCCTGTTTCTTCACACTATTCTCCTCCTTTCTTTTTCAGGATTAGATTTTTAAAAACCCCTTTAGGTTTTAATATGACCTACTTCATACTCATATTCCCTTTCTCTTAATGGCAAGCAGTACACTATAAACGCTTTCCTCTGTTTTAGAATTTTTAATTTTGAACTATGTCCTGGTGATCACTCCATAGCAATCCATGGAGATATTACACTTTCCTTTTTACTGGCTATAGGATACTCCACTGGGTGGGTTTCTGTGGTTTATTTAGCTGGGTCTCTAATAGGTAGACATTAGGTGAGGACCTGGCTCTACTTTTTCACTAAATAAGAGCTAATATTGTCATTATCAGTATTCACAGATTGAAAATTTGTGATTTCTCCTGTTTATGGGCAACCTTGAAGGCACACACCTTCTTAATCTATCCCTCACGGAACGTAGACTACAGGAATGAGCACCTGGAGTGAGCAAGGCTAAGCATCCTTCAGCTACATACATCACTGTTGCTCATACCCTGTTATGATAATATCTTTGGAGCTCCTGGGAAGTGACCACAACTTGCAACTTTGTGAAAGTGATGGCCCCCACAGGAAAGTGGAAAGCCGACTGCTCATGATGGGGATGGAAAGGCTGAGAAATGGCAAGATTTAAGAAAGGGATGATTCTTAGACAGACAGGAGTTTCATGCGGCAATTGAGTTTTGTGCTTACAGATTCACTCTCCTTCTGCAGGAATAACGTGCTTCTCTTCAGCAATCCTTGACTGCGTTCACGAGGAATCTTCAGTGTTGCTCTGCTGGCATTTGGGGACTTGAGGATTTGGGCAGTCCTGGACCCTTCTACGCCACCTGAGGTACGTGCTCACTTGAAGTCAAAGTTAGTGCACCGTATTTCAGAAAGCATGGACCTTGGGGCTGAACAGACATCACTCTGAATCTGGTTCTGATTTCTTTTTTTTTAAAACCATAATTATGTGCAAATCATTTAGCTTCTCTTATTCTCCTTGTGCACAACTGTGTAATGAGGCCAAAACCACAAGCCCATGGCATTGCTGAAGTAGGATAATTGAAATAAAGCCGACCAAAGTCTCAGCACGGGGGAAGTCACCAGCACCCTGTCCACTTTCTTCACTGCTAACAACAAGAAGCATTTCAGTGCCCTGAGCACGACAGGGCTGGAAACTGCCCGCTTCGGTTTGAATCCTGGCTCTCCTCTTTCTAGATATATGACTTCATGCAAATCTATCTATGCCTCGGTTTCCCCAACGATGTCCAGAGACCAAAGGAGCAACTATCCCATAGGACTGTTGTAGAATTAACAGCACGCCTACTTGCAAAGTGCTTGGAAGCAGGGATAGGCACTGTGATTGTTCCCTTACGAGAAGGAAGGGGTATCTGAATGTGTGCTTTGAAGCTGGACTTCCCATGTGTGAATTATCAAACCTCGCTCCTGAGACTTGAATCCAGATGTATCTGGAGAGTAATCTGCTCATGTCTTGCTTCTCACCATCCAAGATAAATGTGGTGCCTCCAATCATCTGCTGCCCCCTGCCCAAGGCCATCCTACCCTTCCCATGTAGGCCCAGAAGACAGCTCCCGGAGGAAGTACAAAATCTGGGGCCCAGCTGGTGTCTGCAGGGGGAAGGGAGTCTGCTTCCAGCTGCGGCCTCCAGCCGCACCCCCCTGTGACATGCTCCTCGTGGTGAACTCTCGAAGGCCTCAATAATTCACCTCAGCCACCATGCTCAGACAGGTTGCTTGGAAAAGTGAGTTCTGAGCCAGGGGTTTTGGCAGGTCTTAAAATATTTCCTTCTGTGCAACTGCAATCACATCTCCATCACGAGCACCTGGGAGTGCAGTAAGGCATAAAGGGGAGAGGAATAATTCACCCTTGTCACAGAAAGATCTGGGCACAGCTGATCTGGCTTGTAGTGCAAGATCCAGGACAGATGAAGTGATACTTTTTTGGTTGTATCCGTTTTCATTTTCCCAGGTAAACAAAGTATGGTGCTACCCTCAGGGGCAGCTGCCACTGCTTCTACACTTCCGATGGCCAAGGCTTAGAAATTGCATGGACCCATGTCCACAATCCACCCACTCACACAGGGTCTGCTACCTCCTGCCCACCCCCTGCCCCTGCAGAAAATCCTGGAAGGGGAGAGGGGAGCATTCCAACATAGATAAGCACTTGAGAAGAGCTCCTCCTGAATTCTCTGGGACAAAACCAGGGTGGGCTGGTTCTAGGACAAATCATCATAGAGGCCACATGAAATATTAAGAGAGAAAGAGAAGAAAAGATAAGTATAGTTTTGCTATTTTAGGCCTCCTTTTTAAGCAAAATGATTGGTATATTGTATGTGTCCAATAAATTGTTGAATAAGAGGAAGGGGTGAAGAAGAAAGAGAAAAAGAGACAGATAGTAAGAAGGATCTGATCCATGGAAGGGTCACTGAATTATGTGTCAGAAGTAGGATTTGGTGTTCACTGTGGGCACTGTGAACACACTAGACATGGGGACAGCCATTGACCTCTATGTCTCTGCACTGCCCTCCCCTACCCTCTCTCTCACATGCAACTCATGTTCACACACAATGGCAGAGCTTATCCACAGAACACCTGATAAACCTTGGTAACTCATCGATCCTCCCACATTCTAGTCAAGTAATAATAGCTTGCATGTCTTGAGATTCACAACATGCTGGACATCATACTAAATACCTGAATTGTTTCGTTCTCCTCGAGAGACAGTGCCTATTTTCATCTTTATTTTTGTAGAGGAAGAATCTGAAATGTGGGATTTTTTGTTGTTGTTGTTTTCTATTTGTTCAATGCCTCTCAAATCTTACACGGAAAAGTCAAGTTTTGAGATAATTCTGCTTGATTATAGTCCCCCCATTCCAATCTATTTATAGGCAAAGGATGTCTCAGAGTGGGATAGAGACCCATGGAGGTGCAGAACATTCAAGATAACATGCCACAAGTCAGGGGCAGAGCAAGAGTTAGAGTCTCCCCCCTCCCCCCACCCCGACGCCAGTGGCCTTCCCTCCATGCTTCCCAACCTGAGCCATCAGCCCTTGACGTTGGAGAATAGAGGCAGCTTCAGCCTGTCTCTGCCTTTGCAATGAGCTTTTGGGAAGGCACCTGATCATACATGAACACAAATTCTGCTGGGGATGAAACTGTTTTGAAAGGGATGTTATTCAATCAGTTCAAATTCTTTCTTGCTAGCTAAAGAGGACACCAGGCAACGACAAAGGGGCATGGGGATGAGGTATTTTAGTGATTCAGGAAACTGTAAGTTTCTTGTATGATAATGGATTTCAGTATAATTTATTGCAAGGGCTCTAGTGATACCATCTGCTCTCTCTCCTTCTCTGTCTCTGCCTCTCTGCTGTCTCCTAGATCTGTTTTTTTCTTTGTTGGTATATTTCTCAACCAAACCCACTCCAAGTGAGTGCACATTTCCAAGATGACACAGAACTCACAGTCTTAAAAGAAGACAAGCCCTCTCTTTCCTAGTGTCCTTCTCACTCCCAGACCATCCCTCCCTTGGTCATGCCCACACTCTTAGATCAACAGTTGTCCCAAGAGAAGTGTAGGCTCTCATCAATTAGCTGCAATCCTATGGCCATTCCAGTTAGTTAAGATGACAAATAGGTCAGGGTGGAAAATTTTGTAAAGAAAAAAAAAGATAACCCATAACTAGAACAAAGAGAAGCGATGCTGGGCAAGACAAGAGGCTCTACCCATTACCAATCGACACCCATGCTATTCCATATCCATAAGTATCTCGTTAACATCTCAAGTCCTGCCCAAGTCACTGAGGAAGAAACATGGATGTGACCCGCTCTGTGTGACAGGGGTATTTGCTGAGAAGAAGTCTGAAGGGCCTGCTGAACGGTTCTCCCAGAATTCTCTCATGATAGGAAGATTTAATCATTTATCATGTGAAATCACTTCCTGACACGTGAAATGCTAGTGGTAAAGGGAAGCAAAAAAGCATGGGATATCGTCTTGGCAAAAACTCGGGTAAGGCAGAACATTGTTCTTGGCTAATCACAGCATCAAGCGAGGTGATTTTTATTGATGATCTCCTTGAGCAGGATGGATGTCTTCATAAACCCAAGAAGGAAAGAAAGCAGCAAAAATGACAGAAGGAAGCTGAGGAGAAAACGTGACAAATATTGAAGTGGGGAGGAAATTGTTTTTAAAAAATCAGAAATCCACAGAGAATATTGAACTCCCTTTGCCCACAGATGAACAGATGAGCACAATCCTGCACTACAGGGTCTAAGGCATGAATGTGAGCCTAGATGTGCCTTCACCATTGTGTGAAGAACGTGCACCCCCATGGACGAGGGCAATGTCATTAGGATTCCAAACTAAGTTTTCTTCATACAAGGATATGAAACTCTGGTCAGTCCTCTCTCAGCCACGACACAAAGAGCATGAGCATTTCCTATTATTTGTGTGCTTCTCTCTTTGTACCCCACCTCTTCCTGCCCTCTTCCTTTTTCTCCTCCCTCCCTGTCTCCCTCGCTCCCTCCCTGTCTACCTCTGGACATGTGACAACTGAGAAGGTTTTAGCTGACATCTAAATTCCCATCCTAGAACTTCCATGTTTGCATGTTATTTTAGATGACTTCTGCTGACTATCAGAAAAATAGATGAACAAGCGAAGAATGAAACACGATCCAACTGCAGGGAAAACGGAACCTTCCGAAGGACTTGACAACTGAACACGGGAGTCCTTGATGGTTGACAGAGCCAGAACACTATTCTCTTTCACCAAGCCTGGGCATTTCAAATACAGTAATGAGTTATTGAGCCAATTTGATTCCCTGTGGTTGGCATCTCTATTGGAAAATGGGCGAGGGGCATACGGTTTGCACCAGCAGGTTGTTTCACCTGAAATACTAGGTGATACACTGGAAAGACCACTGGACCTAAATTGAGGAGATCTGGGTAGATTAAAATAAGGTAATTACTGCAACAATAATACCATTAACAATCCAAGAGGCACCATGTGTGGGTATTGTGCTAGGCAACTTTTATACATTGTCTCAATGGAGTCCTAACAACCCTGGGAGGTTGATAGAATATCCTCCCCATTTTACAGGTGGAGAAACAGGCTGAGGGTCATTGAGCAATGTGCTTCAGCCTACAGAACAAGAAGTGGCTGATCTGGGATTTAAATCTAGCTATCTCTGTCTCAGAGCCTATACTTAACCATGTTTCTGCACTGTCTGGTTGTTAATGCAGGTTCTGTTCCTATCTTACTTTGTGACCCTGGGCGAGTCATTTCCTCTAAATTTACTTATCTGCCTCCCCTGCCGCCCAGTGCCGCTGCAGCTGCCCCGAAAGCAGCGGGTGTGCATTCTATTTTTATGCCGCTGCCCTCGCGCAGACCCCCCAGGGAAGGCGATTTTACAGACCTGCGTGGGACCGGAGAGGCCACGGGTCCCGGGGCGCAGACAAAGTTGCCCGATCCAAAAGGAGTTGTGGCTTTGAGGTGCCGGAGTGAAACGACAAGCGGGGGCGGGGGCAGAAATCAATACAACGTCTGCACCAGCCCGGTTGTGACAGGCTGCCAACCGGGAGGCTGGAAAGAGCCCCTCCCTGTGTAGAGGCTCTCTCTGGGAGGGAGGTCTGCATGCAGACATCTTGCTCCGACAGACTGAAACTGAACGGTGCGCCCTGCCCCCAGAAAGCACGCCAGAAGCTCAGGAGGACAACATTCCAATGAAAAACCCCAAATCGGGGGAAAGGCAATTTATTAAACTCCTGGCACTGACTACAAGTACCAAAAGCCCTACAACTCAATGATACAGTTTTCCACCTCATTTACTTTTTTAAACTTTTTCTATTTTTACTTTTAAAGCCTCCACTTTAAGCTTAAAAATACATTCTCACAGTTTTTCTTCTTTCAATTTTTAGCCCCCTTATCACAACATGATACCCAATACAACACCCCATAACATTTTTTATTTATTTTTATTTTTTAAATTTTTTTATTTATTTTTTATTTTTTCTCTATTTTACCCTGAAATTTTTTCAAACACACCCCTGTATTTTCTGCTTTTGTTGTTGCCTCTTCTTTCCCTATTCACTCTCTCCGTTTTTCCCTTTCTTCTCTCCTCTTTCCTTTATTCTCTCTTTTATGTGTACATGTAGACACAAGCTTCAAGTCAATCCCACATCCCTATTCAATACTACCCCTATATACAATCAGTTCTAATCCCCCTATATCTTTTGAAAGCGGGCTCCTCCAACAATAACTCAAGACAAACTCGGGAGCATCTGAAACGCATTCCTTGCCCACAAGGAGTGTCTGCCCTCACCGTCCCACTCTAGTTTGTCAGTGTGTCGGTGTGACTGTCTTTGCTTTTATATTATATAAATACTGGTCTTGGGGGTCATATAGGTTGGGCTTCGCTTTTTGACCTCTTCATTTACCCTTGATAACCCTTTTCATTACCCTGTCACAGCTTTGTACCATATAAATCCTATCACCGGGCCCCGCTCTGGCAGGGGTGTCTTTTCTTGCTTCCTCTCTTCTGTTTTCTTTTTTCTTTCTCCTCCCTTTTCGGTGGTGAACTCTGGTTGCTCCAAACCTTCCAACGACCAATCCACCTAGATAGTGGCTGATATATCTAGCCATACACCCCCTAAACCACTCCTCACCACAATGACTTGGAGAAGGAACACCCAACAGAAGAAGAACCCGGAGACTGCAACCTCGGTCACAGAATTACTGGAAACGAACATAAACAATATGACATATATGGAATTCAGGACAGCAATAGTCCAAACAATAGTCAATTTAGAAAAGAACATTAGTCGCAAAGTGGAAGCCATAGTAACAGAAGGGAGAGCTGAGGTTAGAAAGGCATTAGATGAGATGCAATCTAATTTAAATATGCTAAAAGCCAGAGTAAGTGAAGCTGAAGATCGTATCAGTGATTTAGAAGACAGAGGGAATAAGATGGAGGAGCAAGAGAAGTCTTGGGGCAAATAGCTAAAATCCCATGAAAACAGAATAAGGGAAATGAATGATGCCATAAAATGCTCCAATATCAGAATTATCCGAATCCCTGAAGGAATTGAGAGAGAGAGAAGCCTAGAAAATATTGTTGAACAAATCATGGATGAAAATTTCCCAAATCTGGGGAATGAAACAAATGTTCATGTCTTAGAAGTAGAGAGGACACCCCCAAGATCAATGAGGCCAGAAAAACCTCCAGGCACATAATAGTAAAATTCCAGAATCATAAAACCAAAGAATATGTCTTAAGGGTGGCTAGAGGAAAGCGATCCTTTACCTATAGTGGGAGGACCATCAGAATAACATCAGACCTTTCCACAGAAACCTGGCAAGCCAGAAAGGGCTGGCAAGACATATTCAGGAAGTTACATGACAAAAATATGCAACCAAGGATAATGTACCCAGCAAGGTTGACTTTCAAAATGGAAGGAGAAATAAAGAGCTTCCAAGACCGCCAAGATCTAAAAGATTATGCAACCACCAAGCCAGCACTACACGAAATGCTAAGAGGGGTTCTATAGAGGAGAAACGAACCTGAGAGCGACACAAAACAGAAATATACAGAGGTAACTTATAGAAACATGAACTCCATAGGCAACATGATGTCAATACAAACATATCTATCAATAATCACCCTCAATGTGAACGGCCTAAACGCTCCAATAAAAAGACACAGGGTTGCAGACTGGATAAAACGACAGGACCCATCCATATGCTGCCTACAAGAGACTCATCTTGAATCGAAAGACACTTCCAGATT
>PITA01023088.1:0-28951 GCA_004023965.1 Spilogale gracilis
TGAGATACTACCTCGTCTCTACTCCACTCTCCCGCGCGTAACACTGAGATACTGACTCGTCTCTACTCCACTCTGCCCCGTGTAACGTTGATATACTAACTCGTCTCTACTCCACTCTCCCGTGTGTAACACTGAGATACTACCTCGTCTCTACTCCACTCTCCCGTGTGTAACATTGAGATGTTAACCACAGACGCCATTGACGATCGAGCCAAGTGAAGGAAGCCAGAGGTGTTGCGGACTGTAAAATAGTGACTCATTTCCACCACCCTCCCCTCACGCTAAATGTTCTTAAAACCTTTGGTCGTTTCTCTCTCTCTCTCTCTCTCTCTCTCTCTCTCTTTTAGATTTTACTCATGTATTTGGCAGAGGGAGACACTGAGAGAGGGAACACAGGCAGGGGAGTGGGAGAGGGAGAAGCAGGCCTCCCGCCCAGCAGGGTCCTGGAAGCAGGGCTCGGTCCCAGGTCCCCGGGATCATGACCTGAGCCGGGATCATGACCTGAGCCGAACGAAGGCAGAGGCGTAATGACTGAACCACCCAGGCGCCCCTTTTGTGTCATTTCTTGAGGCGATCTTTGCAACTCCCTCACTGGGAGCCTGAAATAAGTCCCTTTATTCTTCACTCTCCTAAAGCCCTAAGTTTCAGTGTCTCCAACACCAGCAAGAATAGCTAGCATTTATAGAGGGTATACATTGTTACCATTTATACCATTCATGTTTGTGTCAGGCGCTGTGTTAAGCACTTAACTTGCGGTCACCTCGTTTTATCCCCAGGTGATCCTTGTAACACAGGCACTGTTAACCATGTATTCCAGCTCTGTTGTGCCTAAACTGCCTATCTGAGTCTCTCTCCCACAAGACTGAGCTCTGTGAGAGAAGGGGCCATGACTCTTGTACATTTCAATATCCCCAGAGATTGAAATGCACCTGATACAGAGCCTGATCAATATCTCTTGACTGGCATGAAAGTCTCTCCTCCCAACACTACCCTCAACATCAGAAGTGTCTTCTCTGCACACTTGTCACCGTGATGAATAGCAGTTTCCTCTATTCCTGTTGCCGCTGGGCACTAATTTGGGGGACCCTCAGTCCACTTTTCTCTGGGTTTTTGGGGTTATAAGGAGCCATCATTTGGGGTGATGGGACATCCCTTAGTATTTACGTGTTCAACTGGGTATTGGGGAGGCTTTTCTCTGCCCGCACATGACCTTTAGAACAAACACTCCCATCCGGCCTTCCTGGGGTGAGCCTGATGCATTTGACTCTGGGACACTGGCTGGTAGGATTTCCTAGGTAGTCCTTGGCCTTCCTCTCCAGCAGCTTCAGAAACACCCTCATCTTCACCAAGCTCTTCCCCCAAATCCTAGAGAAAACTCCTCTCAGAAGATCTGTGAGAGGGCAGAGTCATGGCTGTTGAAGTCATTCCTTGTTCAACAACTATTTATCAAGCACCAAACTTAGCATTGGCGATCCCGTAGGAGTAAAGGCAGTTACAGTGAATCCCAGTAGAACTTACAGACAAATTAAGTCAAAACCACATCTTTACGAAGTGGTAGGAGAAGAGCACGTAGGGCTTGGAAAGCCTGGAGCAGGGGCTTGATTAAGCCTAGGGGAAGGGTATGGTTCCAGGAGGTTTCCCTAGCTAAGATCCGAAGTCCTCTGCTGAGTGGGACAGATTGGGATCTGAGAGGCTTGTAGGGAAAGAGGGTTCTGGGCCAAGAGAGCAGCCAAGGCCCTGCAGGATAGAGGAAAAGAGGCTATGGCCTGACAATCAAGCCTACGGGGTTCCATCCCATCCTGACCGTGGGCAGCCAGTGAAGTGTATCAAGCAGGGGAACAGAACTCTGTTGCCCGTGTGCTTTTAATCTGAATACTGCCGTTTCAGTGGAGTGTGTGAGATTGTGCTGTTTGTGCAGCTTTGTTCAAGACTGGGAGAGTGCAGGGCCCGGGATTCCTCAGGAGAAAGCGGGGGTGTGCCCTCTCCCTGAGGTGCGTTGCCCCAGCCCTGCTGTGCACAGCGTCTTGCTGGTAGGGCTTGTCTGCCTGAGGCCCCTCCGCTTCTCTGGGAGCTGCTCTAGGGCCCCCATGCTGCCTCCGGGAAGCTTTCAGCCGCCGCCTTCCCTAGGCACTGCCCTTAGAGGCAGGGTGCAGGAGCTTGGTTAAGGATCTAGGACTCTGTAATCTGAGGCCACTTTCACGGGGGCATATCCTGTCTCTGCAGAGGGATTCTTGGAGAGGGGAAGCTGAGACCCTTCTCTCCCACCACCAGTGACCCCTCATGTCACTGCTCAGAGCCTCATGATTTGAGCAAGACTGTGCAGGCGGCTCCCGCTTAGCGGGCGAAGAGGGCCGTAGGAACCTAGACAGAGGGGCCAGGGCTCGGCTGGAGGTGGGGAGCCCCTCAGGGGGGGCCTTGCTTCCAGACTGGAGATCGCTTCTCCGGGTGCTTCTGCTGTGATGGTCAGGGGACCACGTTGGGGATCCTGTCATAGGCCCAGCCATCCGTTTCCCGAAATCCCTTGGGGTTAGCCCTTCAGCCCAGCCGGGCTCCTGCTCTCTAACCGTTCTCTCCCCCCTTGCAGTTTTCCATGGCCCAGCCCGACAGCAAGATGCAGCCTTGGTGCCTCTGTGGCCGCTGACCGCTGGCCCGATGACAGCACCCCCGCGTCCCCTCCCAGTTCAGTCCCGGCAGCCCTCGGTCGGCGGCCTCTCCCAGGTCACCCGCAGCCTGTACATCAGCAACGGAGTGGCCGCCAACAACAGGCTCCTGCTCTCCAGCTGCCAGATCACCACGGTCATCAACGTCTCGGCTGAAGTGGTGAACACCGTCTACGAGGACATCCAGTACGTGCAGGTGCCCGTGGCCGACACGCCTGTCTCGCGGCTCTGCGACTTCTTTGACCCCATTGCTGACCACATCCACAGCGTGGAGGAGAAGCGGGGCCGCACGCTGCTGCACTGCGCGGCCGGTGTGAGCCGCTCGGCCGCGCTCTGCCTGGCCTACCTCATGAAGTACCACGCCATGTCCCTGCTGGACGCGCACGCCTGGACCAAGGCACGCCGGCCCATCATCCGGCCTAACCATGGCTTTTGGGAGCAGCTCATCCACTACGAATTCCAGCTGTTTGGGAAGAACACCGTGCACATGGTCAGCTCCCCCATGGGGGTGATCCCGGACATCTATGAGAAGGAGGTCCGTTTGATGATTCCCTTGTGAGCCACCCAGCCAGCCCCCACACCCAGGTCAGGGGTGCAGATCTGCCGTTGATCCGCCACCAAGAGCTGAACTTAAACATTCCATTTTTGTTGATGTGGGAGAAAAAAAGTGGATAAGGCCTTTCATAAGGGCCAGAAAAAAAAGGAGAGGTGCTGTAGCTTTTAACCTTATTATCCGTATCTTCAAAGATTACGTCCACTAACCGTATAGCGGTGCAGAGAAGTTCCCTCCCCTGTAAGTGACAGGTCATGGCCGCTGACCAGAGGGGAAGAGTGAGGCAAGTGCCAGGTCAGATGGGGCAGTGCCTAAAGCATTCGGCCAGCCTGGGACCCTGCTGCTCTCCCCCAGCACGGCCAGCTCAGGAGTGGGTCAGCCCCAGCTCCACTAGATTCCTTCAGACCCAAAGCCAGAACCTTAGGTACTTTGGTGTCACCATAAGTGCGCCAATCTGCAGGGTAAGT
The DNA here is from genome assembly GCA_004023965.1 of Spilogale gracilis. NCBI lineage: Eukaryota > Metazoa > Chordata > Mammalia > Carnivora > Mephitidae > Spilogale > Spilogale gracilis. Next base: position 3,681 of record PITA01023088.1, read on the forward strand.
GACCTTCAGGAGTCTTGGGGCCCAGGCCAACCCTCCTTCTACCTTCGACCCACAGGGCCCAACTCCGGTTTTCTGGATTTGATTTACACATGACATAGTTTGCAAGGAAAGCATTACATTTACAGTGTACATTTTTTAAAAAGATTTTTAATTTTGAAAGCTGTTGTACGTGGCTGGGTCTCAGAGGACCCTTGGCAGCGCCCCAGCAGCCTTTGATGGCACGCGGCATCAGTTTCCTTCTTAGGGGCACACGTGGCGAGCAGGCCTGATGTCCGGCTCTAGGGCTCCCTCTCACAGGTCCTGATTGGCAAGGCTGGAGCTGCAGACCTGAACCTAGCCTCCTCACCCCCTCCCCACGGGATCCAGACCTCTTGGCCTCAGCTTTCTCATCTGTCCAAGCAGTGACAGCCCTTCCCTCTCAGCGCTGCCGTGGAGATTCAACAACCCCTTAACACAGTGCCTGACACAGGTTAGCTTAGGGTAGCAACTTTCTGATGATTCACAGACCTGCAACCCTGAAGCAAATATACATTACATGTTAATGAATGATGCTTTGGCCCTGCTGCTCTGGGTCAGCGCGGTCATCCTCACGATGGCACCCCCGTCTTTGCGCGGCCCCTCACCGCTTACAAAGTGCTCTTCCGAAAAGTCACCCTGTGGGAGGAAAAGGTGGTTTGAGGCCTTTCAGACCCTACCTTAGAAGAGGCCTGGACTTTGTAGTAGCCTTTTTGGGGTTCCCATTGTGTTTAATCCACGTTTGACTGGGGTCCCAAAGCAAGGAGCACACCTGAGCTTCCCCTGAAAGGCCTTGTGTAGATTGCTGGCCTTCATGCCAATGCTGGCTAACCTCTGGGGTCCACGGGGACAAATGAGTTGGCCCGATTTGTAGGTCTGGAAATCTAGGATTGTTCAAACCCCCCAGGGGCCTGAGGGTCTAGACTCAAGACCAGCTGCTCTGTGAGTCCAGAGCCCAGTGGGAGCCAAATGCCCTCTCCCTCAAAGCTACCGCACCCCCACTTCCACAAAGGCTATGTCCAGGGGTGTAATTCTAGGGTGTAGGACAGGAGACTCCCTGCTCAAGACGGACTTCTCGTTTTACACGCAAGTAAACAGACCCACAGATATCAGGGCTGGTGCGAAACAGCCTTTCTGGAAGAAGCCCGGATGGAAAATTTCCTTCATAGCCTTTTTAAAGAGAAACTGATCGGGACCGATTTTATCTTGATTTTTAAAAATTTCGAATTAACATTCCATAAAATTAACTTTTTTGTGTGCACATTTCTCTTTTAACCCATTTGTATAACTACCTCTGCAGGCAGGACACAGAGCAGTTCCATCACCCACGGAATTCTCTTCCGCCACCCCTCTGCATTCAGACCTCTGCCCTGCCCCAGCCTCTGCACATACCAGTCTGTTCTCCGTTCCTATAACTTTGGCTTTTTCAGAATGTCACATACATAGCATCATAGAGGATGTAACTGGCTACTTTTCACTATGTCTTTGAGATTCATGCATGCTGCTTTTTATAGCTAAGTAGTTGTATGGATGACCACAGTTTGTTTTAATATTCACTCATTGAAGGATATTTGGGTGGTTTCCAGTTTGGGGCAATTTTGAATAAAACTGCTGCAGACATTTGTATGTAGATCTTTACGTGAATGTAAGTTTCCATTTATCTAGGGTATATGCCCAGAAGGTGGGATCAATCAGTTGATTAAATGGTAATCAGTTGGTTAAATGGTAAATGTTATGTTTATGAAAAACTACCAGACATCCAGAGTGGCTATACTGTTTTGTGTCCCAGTATGAGATCCACTTTCTCACGAGTATTTGGTACTGCTAGTACTTTTTATTTTAGCCATTCTGATAGGTGAATGTTATCATCTCATTGAGGTTTCGATCTGCTTTTTCCTAGTGGTTGATGATGTTGAGCATCTTTTTGTGTGCTTCATTGCCTTCCATGTGCCCTCTTTGGTGAAGTGTCTGTTCAACTCCTTGGCCCATTTTAAAATTGGGCTGTTTTCTCACTCTTGAGTGTTGAGAACACTTTATATATTTTGGATACAAATCCTTTGTCAGATACAGATTTGTAAATATTTTTTCCCAGTCTAGCTTGTCTTTTCATTTCTCTTAAAGGTCTCTTTTACAGAGCAAAGTTTTTAATTTTGATGAAGTGCTACTTGCCAGTTTTTCCTCTTCTGGACTATTCTTTGGGTTCATGTCTAAGAACTCTTTGTCTAACCCCAAATCACGAAGATTCTCTCCAATATTAAATTTTTTTGAGAGTCTAAAGTTTTCACTTATTTTTATGATCCTTTGGTATAAGGTGTGAGGATTAGTTTGAGATTCACATTTTTTCATATAGATGGTTTCAACTACATTTGTTGAAGACTGCCCTTTATTGAGCTGCCTTGCTCCTTTGTGTAGGTCTGTTTTGGACTCTTTATTCTCTGCGATATATATGTCTATCTCTTCACCGATACCACACTATCTTGATTACTGTAGCTTTACAGTAAGTTTTAAAGTCAGATAGTGAGGATAGTAAGTCTTCCAATTTCCTTTTAAAAAAAATTGCTTGGGGGCACCTGGGTGGCTCAGTCATTGAGCATCTGCCTTCAGCTCAGGTCATGATCCCAGGGTCCTGTGATCAAGCCCTGCATCAGACTCTCTGCTCAGCGGGAAGCTTGCTTCTCCCTCTCCCACTCCCTTTGCTTATGTTCCTTCTCTGTCTCCCAGTCTGTGTCAAAAAAAATAAAATCTTTAAAAAATAAAATAATAAAAACTAAAAATTTGGGTTATTCTACTTACTTTGCCTTTCATATAAATTTTAGAACCAACTTGTCTGTATCAACAACAATAATAAACTATTGGGATTTCAGTTCAAAGTGTATTAAGTCTTTTGGCCAGTTTGGGGGAAAATTGCCACCTTTACTCTGTTGAATCTTCCAATCCATGAACATAGTATGTCTTCCCACTGAGTTAGGTCTTTGATGTCTTTCATCAGTGTTCTGTGGTTTTCAGCATACAAATCTTATGTATTTTACTGTATTTATACCAAAGTATTTCATTTGAGGGAGAGCATTGGGAAAAAAATTTTTTAACGTTGGTTTCCAGTTGTTTGTTGTTGGTACTATATAGAAATACAGTTGATTTTTGTGTGTTGACTTTGTATACTGTGACCTTGCTAAGAGCATTTTTGTAGATTCTGTGGCAATCTATATAGAGACAATCTTGTCATGTGCAAATAGAAATAGTTTTATTTCTTCCTTTCCAACCTGAAGGTCTTTATTATTTTATTACACTGGCTATGACTTCCAGTATGATGAATATGAATGATGAAAATGGACATTCTTGGGACGCCTGGGTGGCTCAGTTGGTTAAGCAACTGCCTTCGGCTCAGGTCATGATCCTGGAGACCCGGGATCGAGTCCCATGTCGGGCTCCCTGCTCGGCGGGAGGCCTGCTTCTCCCTCTCTCACTACCCTTGCTTGTGTTCCCTCTCTCGCTGTGTTTCTCGCTGTCAAATAAATAAAATCTTTAAAAAAAAAAAAAAGAAAAAGAAAATGGACATTCTTGCTTTATTCCTGATCTTAGAAAGTGCTCAGTATTTTACCATTAATTATGATGTTAACTACAGCTTCTATAGCTTTTTTGTAGTTAAGGAAGCTCTTTATTAAGTGAAGGAAGTTAAGAAAGAATAATAAAGTATTTTTCCCCTTCTACTTACTGAAAGAGATGTGTGAATTGGTGTTATTTCTTCTTGAAATGTTTGGTAGAATTCACCAGCGAAGCCATCAAGACCTGGAGATTTCTTGTTCAGAAGGACTTAACAATGAATTCAATTATTTTAATAGTTAAAAGAACTGTTCAAGTTATCTATTTCATCTTGGATGAGTTTTGGTAGTTTGTGATTTTTCAGGAATAGCTCCATTTCATCCAAGTTGTCAAATTTATACACATAGAGTTATTTGTAGTATTCCATATTATATTTATTATCTGCAGGGTCCACAGAGAGATCACCTTTTCATTTTTCATGCTGATAATTTGTCTTCTCTCTTTATTTCTTTATTAGTCTGGCTACAGATTTATCAATTTTTAAAATCTTTTTACACAAAATACCTACTTTGTTTTTAATTTTCTCTATTCTTCTCCTTCCTACTTCATCGATTTATGTTCTTTATTATTTCCACAGTTCTGCTTGTTTCAAATTTATCTTGTTCTCTTTTCTAATGTCATAAGGTAGAAACTTAGATTATTGATTTCAGACCTCCACCCCACAAATTTTGATATGCTGCATTTTCATTTTTGTTCATTTAAAGTATTTTCTAATTTCTCTTGAAATGTTCTACTTTACCCATGTATTATTTAGAAGTGTACAGTTTAATTTCTAAGTATTGGAACTTTTACCACCATTTCTCTGATAGGTTTCTATTTAATTCCATCATGACCAGAGGACATAAGTTATACGGTTTTATTTCTTTGACATTGTTAATGTTTATTTTACCATGTAGGATGTGATCTATCTTGGCAAACATTTCATATGCACTTGAGGAAAAAAACATTATTTTGGATAGAGTGGTCAATAAATGTCAGTTTATTGATTGATGATTGATGGTTGTTTCAGTTCTTTTATATTCATCCTGATTTTCTGTTTACTTGTTCCATTGATTACCGAGATAAGAATATTGGAAGTATTTAATTAAAATTTTGGATTTGCCTATACCTCCTTTCAATTAATTTTTGTTTCATGTATTTTGAAGCTTTGTTGTTAGGTACATACACATTTAGGATTGTTATGTCTTTATGGTAAATTGACCTTTTTTCAATATGCAGTGTCTCTTTACACATCTTAAATTTTTGAAGTCTACTTTGCCACTCCAGCTTTGTTTTAAGTAGTATTTGTATGATACATCTTTTTACATCCTTTTACTTTTAATCTACTACATTGTTAGATTGAAAATGGGCTTCTTGGGGCACCTCGTGGCTCAGTAAGTTAAGCATCAGTCTTTGCTCAAGGTTATGATCACAGGGTCCTGAGATCGAGCCCCACATCAGGCTGCTTGCTCAGCAGAGAGCCTGCTTCTCTCTCTCCCTCTGCCACTCCCCCTGTTTGTGTGCTCTCTGTCTCTCTTTCTCCCTCTCTAATTAATTAATTAATTAATTAATTAATAAAAAAAGGGGGGGTGCCTGGGTGGCTTAGTTGGTTGAGCATCTGCCTTTAGTTCAGGTCATGATCCAGGGGACCTGGGATTGAGCCCCGTGTCAGGCTCCCTGCTCAGTGGGGAACCTGACTCTCCCTCTGTTCCTCCCCCCTGCTTGTGATCACTCCCTCTTGCTCACCCTCTCTCTTCCAAGTAAAAAATTAAATAAGTAAATCTTTTTTTTTAAGAGTTTCTTGTAGACACCATGTAGTTGGCGCTTTTTTATATATCTGTCTTTTTTTTTTATATTTTATTTATTTATTTGACAGAGAGAAACACAGCCAGAAAGGGAAGACAAGCAGGGGGAGTGAGAGAGGGAGAAGCAGGTTTCCCGCCGAGCAGGGAGCCCGATGTGGGGCTCAATCCCGGGTCTCCAGTATCATGACCTGAGCTGAAGGCAGTCGCTTAACCAACTGAGCCACGTAGGCGCCCCTCTAATCTGTCTTTTTTATTGGTGTGTTTAGATGAAAATGATCAATATGTGGATTTAGGTCTACCAGTTGGATTTCTGTTTGTCCTCTGTTTTCCATTTGTTTCCCTTTTTTCTTGCCTTCTTTAGGATTATTGAATATTTTTTAATTATCCCATTTTAATTTTATAGTTTCTTAGAGGTTACTAAAGAACCTCTAAAAAATACTAGAGAACGTATTATACATACTTAACTTTTTAGAATCTATTAGAATTAATACCTTAACCACTTCTCTGATGTTCAATGGATAATGTATTAGTTTTCTCTTGCTGCTATAACAAATTACTATAAACTCAGTGGCTTAAAACCATACCTATTAATATTTCACAATTTCTGTAGGTCAGAAGTCTGGTTGGGCTTGACTGAATCTTTTGCTGAGGGTCTCACAGGCCAGAATCAAGATGTTTCATAAGGCTGAAATTAGCGTGCGCTTTTTTCTGACTGGAAGCTCTGGGAAGGATTCTGTTTCCAAGCTTCTTGAGGTTGTTGACTGAATTTAGTTCCTTCTAGTTGTAGGACAAAGGACCACATGTCCTTACTATCAGATGGAGACTGGTCTTTTCTCCTAGAAGCTGCCCACATTCCTACAAATGCTGTCCAGGGGGTTAAGTCCTTCCCACACTTTGAATACCTCTGACTTTTCTTTCTGTTGCATCTCTCTGAATCTAGCCAGAGAAATTTCTCTGCTTTTAAAGATTTATGTGATTAGATTAGGCCTGTGCCCAATAATCCAGATAATACTGATTTTTAAGTCCATAACCTCAATTAGATCTGCAAAGTCATATAGAGTAACTTTCACTGTTTCCAGGAAATATGGCAGGGACATCTTTGGAAGGGATAGGCATTCTGATTGTCACGGTTAATTTCTATTGATCTATCTTCGGGTTCACAGACTTCCCTCTATCATCTCCATTCTGCTACTAAGGCCACTCAGGATATTTTCAAAGTTTGACAATGTAATTTCTTACTTAAAATTTGCTATTTGATTATTTTCTGTATCTTCTCTTTTTCTGCAAAATCTTATCTTTTTTTTTTTTTAAAGATTTTATTTATTTGACAGAGAGAAACACAGCTAGAGAGGGAACACAAGCAGGGGGAGCGAGAGAGGGAGAAGCAGGCTTCCCGCCGAGCAGGGAGCCCGATGTGGGACTCGATCCCGGGTCTCCGGGACCATGACCTGAGCCGAAGGCAGTCGCTTAACTAACTGAGCCACCCAGGCGCCCCTTATCTTTTCATTTGTAAAGTCTTTTTCTGATAATTCCATCCAGGTCATCTCAGTGTTAAGACGTTTCTGGTTCTTTGTATGTAGAGTAATTTTGGATTATGTCCTGAGCATTTTGAATATTATGTTTTGAGACTCTAGATCTTGGCTAAATCCTATGGAAAATTATGAGCTTTGTTTTCAGAGGCAGTTGACCCACTGAGGCTCAGTTCTGATCTGCCTTCTGTGTTAAAAACAAGACTATGAGCACAAAATGGAGTCATTTATACTAAGCCTCATGCCAGCAAACTGAGACTTAAATTAATTACAGTTTTGGCCCTACCAGAAATGGAATCTCAAGCCATCTGACCAGAAGTTGCCTGATCAGGGCGCCGGGGGGCTCAGTCAGTGAAGCGTCTGCCTTCGGCTCAGGTCATGATCCCAGGGTGCTGGGATGCAGCCCCACATGGGGCTCCCTGCTCAGCAGGGAGTCTCCTTCTCCCTCTGTCCCTCCCCCTCCCATGTACTCTCTTTCTCTCTCTCTCTCAGAAATAAATAAAATCTTTAAAAAAAAAGAAAGAAAAAGTTGATCAGCACTAGTTAGATAATCTGCCTGATGAACCCTTGCCATCCCCTGAAGAAAAATGACCTTGCAATAATCTACCCACTTTTTTGCCTAAAATAACTTCCTTATACATAATCCCTTCTGCCTTTAAAAGTCTTTCATTTTATGCAGCTCCTTGTAGCTCCTTTCTTTCTGCTAGACTGAATTTCTGAATCATTGAATAAAGCAAGTAAGATCTTTAAAGTCCACACAGTTGGGTGCCGGGGTGACTTGGTTTGTTAGGCACGTGACTTCCGCTCAGGTCATGGTCTCAGGGTCCTGGGACTGAGCCCCATGTCCAGCTCCCTGATCAGCAGAGAGCCTCCTTCTCCATCTGCTGCTTCCCCTGCTTGTGCTCTCTTGTGCTCTCTCCCCCAAATAAATAAAATCTTTAAAACATTAAAAAATAAAATCTGCACAGTTGAATTCTGTGTTTTAAAACAGCCGTGGTTCCTGGTGGCTGGGCAGCTCAGTTAAGCATCTGCCTTTGGCTCTGGTCATGATCCTGGGGTCCTGGGATCGAGTCCCACATCAGTTTTCCCTCTGCCTCTCACTCTCGCTGTCTCAGTCTCTCATAAGAAATAAATAAGTCTTAAAAAAAAAAAAAAAAAGCCAAGGGCCATAGGTCCAGCATCAGTTCAATTTTCAAGACTTCAGCAAAGTACCTTAGATCTGTCCTAAGTCTGTACCACCCAGAGACCAGTCTGAAGTCTGGGTGGTCTACCTAGTTTAGTTCCGAAAGTCACTGGAATATTGTTTTGAGTCAGATCCATGCATAGAGCCTTGCGGCCCTTGGGCAACTTTATGGGGGCCATTTCTGCAGCTCCCTCTGCTCCAGCACCTCCCCTACACTTTTGAGTTCTCAAGGCCACCCATCCCCAGGTCCTGCAGCTGGAAATCAGGGCCTTTAGTCTCCCTGCGCTGCCGCACACATTCTGTGACTTGGTCTTCTCTCGAGCCAAGCGACAGGATGAAGAGAGAATAGGCGATGGGAATTCCTTCCCTGCCCCACACTCCCTCCCCTCCATACACACTTTTCGGGCCACAGTTCTTTTGGTCAGAGAGAAGGGTTCCCTGCAGGATTTTAGGTGCTTTTCCAACTAAACTTGCATTGCTGCTGCCCTGAGTTTTATTTATTTTTTTAGACTTTATTTTTTTTGACAGAGACACAGCAAGAGAAGGAACAGAGGCAGGGGGAGTGGGAGAGGGAGAACAGGCTTCCAGTGGAACAGGGAGCCCGATGTGGGATCCGATCTCAGGACCCTTGGATCATGACCTGAGCCGAAGGCAGCCACTTAACGACTGAGCCACCAGGCACCCCTGCTCTGAGTTTTAACTTAAGTTTAAGGCTTGCCTGGGGGCAGGACAAAAGAAGAGAAAACAGAAAAAAGGAAAATAAAAAAGGATTTCCCTCACTTTGTCTTAAAGGGGGCCCTCCTTTCTACTCCTCAGACCAGGAAGACAGGGCTTGTTTTTCCTTCCATGCCCAGCGCACAGGTCCAGGAGTCACGCTGCCTTTGAGACCAGCCCAGGAGATACGGGAACAAAAAACAGGAAGCTCACTGCCAGATTGTTTATACTCCACGTTCTGACTCTCTGCCCCAAAACACCTGCTACCATTTCATCTTCTGAGTCCTCAGAGAGCTGCTGCATTCGGTGCCGTGGTTTCAGTTGCGTTTGGGGGAAGGACAGGTGATGCTTACTCTATCTTACTCAGAACTGGAACCCTGAGAAATTTATTTTTAAAGAAACATGCCCATTTGGAAAAGGCAACACAAATATGGTCTATCTACAAGAGTGTCTTGAAGCAATAACCAAGTCAACATTTTGATACAGTGGTATGTTTCCTTTCATGCATTTTTTTCATAGTTGAGGAAATATAGTTTTGGATCCTCCTTTTTAAATTATTCTTTTTGATTTTCCGAGTTGCTTGTGGTAGGATCAAGATTTCATATCCTAAGAGGAAGAGGTTGAGATTGAGGGCTCTTAAGAGGGTTCATGGCCTTTTCCCAAATAGTTCACTCTGTTCCTTCAGACTCGGTAGGGAGGCCCTTTACTCAAACAACCGGGGAAAAGTAGGTCACATGGGAGCTTAACATAGTGCGGTAACAGGGAGCAGTGAGATGATTCTCACAGCCTGATCCTGGCTTAGAGCAGGGATTCCAGGTCTCTGTGATGTTATGTACCTTTAACTTTCCCACTTTCAACCTCCAGAATTTCTTTCTTTTGTTATGATGAATTAAAGAATTAACTTTGGTTTAAGAAGTTACCTGTCAGAGAAATAGGGACATGCTAATGGCCCTGGAAGTTTTCCTGGACGACCTCTGTTAAGATGTCACCTCATTACAGACCCCAAGGACAGGTAGCTCTTGACCCTAGAGCACACAGCCCTGCTGACCTATATCCTGGAATGTTCCAAAGGCCCTAAGAGTCCATCAAACTCACCTCGGGATTTAAGATCTGTATCACCTAAGAAGCCTGGAAAAGAGTCAAAAGATGGACTTTCATCCTGCTCCGTGCCTTCATGCGGACCCTGGAATTTTTCTGGAATTCTGCCGACTCCAGTGGCACCTGTGGTGGCCTTGAGGACGTGTCTCACAGGCCTCCAGTGACGGCAAGTAAGCTGACCCAGGCAGGATGAACTCTATCACCGCGTTCATGCGAAGCTGGACTTCCCTCAGACTCCTCCTGGCCAGTCCCTGAGCACGGCAGGGATACTGAGGCAGGCCCCCTCCCGGGAGACGTGGGGCTCTCCTGGTTGCCTTCTTTGGCTTGAGGGCTCTGACGGCCTTGCTGAACTTTCCTTAGACCACCCAGCCTCGCTCCCCTCTCTTCCGCCCAGAGTCCTGGTCTGAAGCTCTCGCAGCCCTCTCAGCTCCCCCAGTTTCCCTCACAGACGGTTGCCCTCCCGAAACCCTTGCACTTCTCGTCCATCTTGGCGTCTGCTTCTCAGAGGATCCGGACTAAATCACCGTCCTGCCCACCTCTGAGGTGCCGAGAGACACCCCAAAGCAGAAAGCTTTCAACACGTGTACAAGCCTCTTGCCACAAGTGTTTCTAGAATTCTCCTTAGCAAAACGTTATAATGCTTTTCCCCTGAAGAAAAAAACCTGTTTTGCTGTCTCCTCCGGGGGATGCCCAGCTGGCGGGTTCTGCGCAGACTCCCTGTGCACCTGGGCCCCACCTCCTACCTCCCTTACCTCCCCCGGCTCTGTTCTCTAGAGCAGAGTGCAGAGCGGGAAAATGGCAGCATCCCCCCCAAATCAGGAGACAAGGTCCTAGCCCTGCCCTTCCTCCCTTTGCATCAGCTCTGCGCTATGGTCTGGGTATTTGAAAGTCACGTGTTCCAAAGCCAACGTCCAATGCGATGGTAGCAGGAGGCAGGGGCTGTGGGAGGTGATGAGGGCACGGGAGTGTCCCCACCATGAGTGGGCTCCGCGTCCTTATAAAAGAGGCCCCAGAGAGCGGGCTGCCCCACCTGTGGTGTAAGGGAACAGAGAATGCGTCCCAGAAGAGCACCGCCACCCCCACCTGGCCGTGGAGACAGAGAGAGAGAAGTTTCTGTCGTTGATCAGCTGCCGAGCCTGGGGTATCCTGTCTTGGCTCCTCCTCCTCTTCGAGCCTCAGTTTCCTCATACAGGTGACAAGGACTGAACTAGGTTTGTGGGGACTTTGACCGAGGTGCCGCAGGGGTGAGCAGCTTCCTCGTTCAGCTAAGGCGCCTCAGCTTCGGCTTCTTTGACCCCGGGCTCCGCCTAAGGTGCAAGGACAGGGTTCCTCGACCGAAGAAGCTCACACACAGAGAGGAACGCCCGCGCGAGGCAGCACGGGCTGCTGCACCAGAGTCTGGCCAGCTGGGACCCTGGCAGAGCTGAGAGGAGGAGGGAGGCACACACGGTGAGTGGGCAGAAGGAGGCCTGGATGCTGGAAGGTTCCAGCAGCTCCGGGCAACAGGGCTGGGCTCACCTGGCCTCTTAGAAGAATCTCGGGCAGTGAGCTTGCAGAGAACAGAGCACCCGGGGCTTCAAATAGCAGACCAAGGAGCCCAGGCCTTCTCCTGTCCGCGAGCGGGGCGCAGAGAGAGCGGCCTCCGGGCCTCACCGAGCAGACATTCGCCCAGTGCCCGCCGTGGGCAGGATCGTATCGTGCGGCCAACAAAATCCCACCTGGGGAGCCTCGTTCCCCGTGGCCCCGAGCTGGGTCCTCCTCCGTCCCCACTCAGCCAACGTTCCCCGGTGTGCTCGCAGCCTGAGCTGACCTCACAGAGGCCCTCTTCTTGGTAAGCACGGCAGGAGGGCCCCTACTGAATAGGGTTGACCGAGGAGATCTGAGCAGTGAGAGTGTCAGAGTCAAATAGTAAATGAAGATGTTAGAGAAAGGAGTGTGACTTCTGCAATTGGGTCACAGGACATCGGGGCTTCTGGCTGTCTTCATCACTCACTCTGGGAGAAGCCGACCACCATGTCACGGGGACACGCAAGGTGTCCTGTGCAGGGGCGCGTGGGGGGCTCAGCCCCTTAAGCGGCTGCTTGGGCTCAGGTCATGATCCCAGGATCCTGGGCTCCAACAGCACGTCAGGCTCCCTGCTCAGCGAAAAGCCTGCTTCTCCCTCTCCCTCTGCCCGCGGCTCTGCCTACTTGGGCTCCCTCCCTCTCTATCTCTGTCAAATAAATAAAATCTTAAAAAAAAAAAAAGATGCCCGTGGAGAGGCCCCCACGGCCTCCTGCCAGCAGCGTGTGGATGACCTATGTCGGAGGCGGACCTGGCAGCTCCAGCCCAGCCTTCCGTCGACCTGCGCCCCCGGCAACCTCCAGCACTGGCCACCAAGCCCCCCACATACCCGAGCCCCAGCAACTGTCAGATCATTCACATTGCTTTAAGCCGCAATGTTTGGGGATAATGTTACCCCAAATCTATACAGCCGATGGTAGTCCGCCGCGCCCGCGACACTGTCCCCACTGTCCTCTGGACCACGAGGCTTCTCCCCACAGCTCCCTACACCCTGTCAGTCTCCCCTCGCATCTCCCTCCGCATCCGAGCCGCAGCAAAGGACATCATGGCTCTCGCCTGCTCACCGCCCCTCCCGCGGCTGTCCGTGGTCTCGGGTGTTCTCTCCAGGACGTCCTGGCGAGCGAGCAGCGGCAGTACGATGGTGGTTTCTGCATCCCTGAGCTGATCTGGGAACAGAGAGCAAGGAGAGCCCTTGTTTGCTGGGCCCTGAAAGGGCAATCCGGGGGCCCCTGGGGAGGCGGGGAGGGGCCCCCTCAGCAGCTGGGGCTAAGACAAGGCAGCAGCTCTGTTCTGAGTTCACCGTGGCAGGGTCCCAGCACAGACCAGAGCCCGGGCTTCCTCCGGAGCAGGGCAAGGGGGCGGAGCTGGGGCATCCCTCCCACTGTGCGCCCAGAGCAAGCCCCGGGCGGCGCGGGAGGCCGGGCAGGAGGGGAGTGGCGAGTATGAAAGCCCTGGGGAGGAAGTGGGAGTTCCGTTCTCCTGTGAGTCAGCCTGCTAACGTTTCTTGAGGACCTCTTAGGTGTCAGGCACCACTGCTGGGCAGTCAGCACACGCTAGCCCCCCTCCTCTTCCCCCACCCAGCCCTAGCTAGCCCGGGGTCGGTTCTCCTGCTGCCCCAACTCAACACAGAGACACAGGAGGAGAAGGCCCTGCCTGCGGTCACACAGCTTAGACACACCGGAGCGGGGTCTGGACCCAGTTCTCAGTATTCTCGGCTACCTCCTCTAGCCCCGCCGGGCCCTGTGCTGGGGCGGGGGAGGCAGCGGGAGGACGACAGGGCCCCGCCTGAGTGCAGGGGGCTGCCATGACCTTCAGCTGCGGCCCTTACTCGGCTTGGCCTGGAGCAGGACAGCGGCATCCCGAGGAGGGTGACACGGCTTCCCATAAGGGACTGGGTACAAAGACTGAGGCTTGGAGCGGCGGAGTGTCTTGCCTGCGTCAATCAGGTAGTAAGAGGCGGAGCCTAGAGGGGCAGGGCCTGCGCCGGAAATCACCCACTAAGCCCTCCCCCATCATTCCCGCAATCCTCACTGCCCTCTCCCAATGACCCCGTGACACCGAGAGAGACCAAACTGGTGACACTGTGAGAAGGGGCCAGGATACAAACCCAGGTTTTCTGATGCAGAGCCTAGGGAGGGCTGTGAACATGCCCTTGAGGGGTCTTCTCAATGCCGGATCGTCCTGAGACTGGTGACCTGCCGCCGCAGCCCCGCGCCCACAACCACCAGGGGCTGGCTCTGATCCGTTGGAGTCCGGGGGCTGGAGTAGCCCCCCCCCCCTCAGCCGAGCACTCCACGAGGGGTCCAGGAGCCAGGGCGAGGGTGCCGCAAGGAGGCTCCCACTCGGGCAGGGGCTCCCTGGAAAGAGAGAGGGTCCTGAGTACCAGTGAGGCGCTGCCGTCCAGGGACATGTGATCCGCCCCGTCTGGCCAAGCCTCAGAGAGCAGGCTGGAAATGCCCAGCCGGACAGGGACAGGGCTGGGCCAGCGGCATCTCTGAGTCACAGGCAGGGTGGGTAGTGAGTGACTCAGCCTGCTGGAGACCAGGGCCAGGAAACCCCGTGCCTCTTCCTCCTGGGCCAGGGGCCTGAAGGAAGCTGGAGGATGGACGGTGGGGCCCGAGGAGAGAAGCAAGACGGGACCCTGGTGAGCCCATGGGGCGGCACCCTCACAGTCCTGTGGTGGGGGCCGGAAGTTCTGCCCTTGGCCCAGGGGCAGTAAAGAGCCCCAGAAGGTGTGTGTTCTAGAAAGAACCTTCTGGGGCTATGTGGAAGGCAGAGCAGAGCAGGGAGGAAGCCAGTGCTGCCATGCCGAAAGTGAGCAGCAGCGGCCTGAAGTTAGAGGGGGACCCAGACAGGCCGTGATGGGGAACGAGGACATCTTCGTTTCCGGGTCGGAGCTGGCAGCCAGCAGGCCCGGAGCTCCCCCGCGCTCCCCTGGCTCACCCTGAGGAGCGACGCGGGCATATGAGCACAAATAGTTTATTTGAGGATGGAAGACCCGAAACTGGGGGCCCCGGGGTGAGGCTACAGTAGCTGCCTGGAGTTGGCACGGTGACCCCAATGCCCAGGGTACCCCAGCAACAAAGAAGCCCTTCCCTGGCCCCCCTGCCTCCCCCACTTCCCGGAGGAAGGATTGTGCAATCGCCAAGAATCATCGTCGTCATCGGGGCACGGTGAGGTTTTCAAAGTCTGGCCAGCAACTTACGGAGGAGCCGCTGGTGCCCATCGTAAAAGTCAGTCACACAAGCACAGCGACCGTGCCCGGTGGGGACCCACCAGCCGGTGGTGAGCGAGGTTTGCGGGGAGAGGTGGGCGAGGCAGGAGCTGGTCCTCCGGGAAGCCCCATTCCAGCCTCTGGAGTGGCCCTTCCAGCGGGTGCCCAGCCTCTCTCTCCCATGGCCACTGACGAAGGTTGCATTCAGGCCGGGGCTGTCCTCGGGCACCCAGGCGGCCCCCTACGTCCTCAAAGACCTTTGCCGGTCTGGTCCCTCCGCCCGAAGCCGCGGCGGGCAGCCCAGGAGGCCACAAAGTCGCAGTTGTGGTAAAGGAACATTCCCGAAAGGGTGAGTGCAATGCCCACGTAGCTGAGGGCGCTGAGGCGGCTGCCAAACAGCAGTCGGGACAGGACGAGGTTGCCCACGACAGTGAGGTTGCCCAGGACGTGGACGGTGAGGGCGGAGGTGAGGGCCAGCAGGGAGAAGCTGGCCAAGTTGTAGAGCACGGACAGCACACAGCTGAGCAGGACACAGGCCCAGAGGTGGGAGCTGGTGGGGGCGGGCGGCGGGGCCACACCGGCCTCCAGCATGAGGGCCGCAGCAGCCAGCAGGCAGAAGCTGGGCAGGGAGGTGGCGTACAGCAGGGTCACCGCGTCCAGCCTCTCCTCCTGCAGCAGGGCACCTGCAACCGGGACAGCAGCCATCAGCACCCCGGGAGACAAGTCCCCCCACCCCACCAACCCGGCCGGCCCGCAGGGGCTCCGGGGCCCATCACCCCGGAAGCCCGCCCCCAATCCCTCAGGCAGAATTAGGAGCGCCTGCTCTGGACCACGATGGTCAAGAATCTGGTCACGTGGGGCGCCTGGTGGCTCAGTTGGTTAAGCGACTGCCTTTGGCTCAGGTCATGATCCCGGAGCCCTGGGATCGAGTCCCACATCGGGCTCTCTGCTCGGCGTGGGGTCTGTTTCTCCCTCTGACCTTCCCCCTCTTGTGCTCTCTCTCTCATTCTCTCTCTCTCTCAAATAAATAAATAAAATAAAATAAAATAAAATAAGAATCGAGTCAGGTCACCCTTACTGTGACCTGTGTCGCTCCTTACCAGCGGGGACCCGGCTCTAACCTCCAGCCTCGGTGTCACTGCGAAGGTGGGTGAGATAACACCTTACATGCAGCGTTGTTGTAAAGATTAAAACAGAGGCCACTCGCGAAGCCTCTGTAGGGAAGTGCTCACTAAGTGGACGCAGGTAACTAAACAAGCCTGCTGTCCTCCACTCAAACTGCCTTCCACAGCCTGAGATAGCAGTCTGCTTGTGACGGCCAAACGATCCGTAAACATGAAATGTGGCTCCAAAAAAAAAAAAAAGAAAATCTCTGGGGGCTCCCCAGACCCTGGAGAAAATAGCCTAGGTTCTTAACCAGCTCAGAAGGCCCGTGCTGAGTGACCTTGAGCCACCTTTCTTGATCTCAGTCCTTACCCACCCCCCCCACCCGACATCGCAGTGCCCATCACCCCAGTCACCCCAGGCTGGCAGAAGTTCCCAGCTCTACTGCTTCCTCGCCAAACAAATAAACAAAAAAAAAAAGAGTTTTACGATAATGAATTGGAGTCAGATGATGGGTTCATTCCTTGCTTCGTCCACTTATGGCCCCTGGGAGGCCCGGAGAACAACGAGAAAGTCATTGCTTGTCCTTGGCGATTGCTCCCTCTATAACTGATGACCAGCATCTTCTGCTATCAGCACTGAGGCTTGTCAGGATGAACCCAGGACTAAGAGGAATCCTTTTGGTTTTGCAAGGGAAGAGAGGATCTTACCAGCTTGCTTATAGACAAAGGTGTGCCGGTGTGCACATGCGTGCGTGCGTGTGTGTGTGTCTATGTTTATACACGTTACTACCCAGCTGCTCGCAAAGGAAGCAGTGCCCATCATCAAAGTCAGACGCTGCTCGGGCGAAATGACAGTATTTGCACTGGCGACGATGTTCCGGAGCCTTCTCCAAACTTGAGTGGAGAGAGGTGAGTAATTGATTGGGGCCCCCTCCTGGGGCTCTTGGGGACTCTATGCATTTTCTGACACACGCTTTCCAAAGAGCCACAGGGGTGCTTACTCATAAGCTGGAAGAGGAAAACCATATTTCTCTTTCGATTTCATTTTGATGTTTTGGCTTTGTTCTTTAAGCAATAGTCCCTGCTCAAGCATTTCTAGAAATGAACAGATAATTGGAATTCCTCCCGCTCGCTCACTCCAAATTGAGCACTATTACAAGCAAGAGGCGTGTGGCGTGTCCGTTAAAGGTCCCATCATTGGAAAGTTCGGTGAACTTCACCTTGAAGTTCATCCTCTGTGAGGCAGCCAGCAGGGAGGTCCTAGCCTCCCCACCACCCCCAGCCCCTGTGCCCATCCTGCATCCCACGCAGCCTCTGCCTGAGCTCCCTGCAGCTGCGGGAGAGAACAGCATCCACACCCAGGGCCCCCAAAGGCCAGCCTATGGTCCTGCCTTCCGAAAGACCCCTCCCCGGCTGGCCCTCTATTTCGACCTCTTCTTCTCTAAAGGCAATTTTGTTTCAGCATCTGAACAACCCCCAGGCTTCTGCCACAGACAGAGAAAGTTCTTTAGACCTCTGTTCTCCTGGCTGGTGGCTCAGCCCATCCTCGCTCCATCACTGGCTGTGTGAGTCACTCTAGGCCTTGTCTCCTTGTGTGTGAGAACACCCCCCACACGGGGGAGGGCGAGGTGCCGAGCTCAGGGCCCAGGGCCCGGCAGCAGCTGCTCACTACAGGAGCTGTCATGGTCCTCCACGCTGGGCCTGCTGGTTGCCACTGGGCCCTGGCAAGGCCTGCTTCCCACCCCCAGAATGTCCCCTCCTCCAGTCTCCCAGGAAGAAGAAACCGCTCCTGACCACACCTGTGCCCACCTCGGCTCTAGGGCTTTTCTCCTGCCCTTGTATTCTCTGCCCCTTGAGCGTATCTTCCCACCAGCCTGAGAGCTCAAGCAGGGATCAAGTCAGGCTTCTCTCTGCTGCACGTGGGCACAGCTGAAAGCAAGTTCAGCAAGCTGGCACCCCACTTCCCAGGCTTTCTGGGAGCAGAGCCCCACCCTGGGCCTGAAAGTGGCCCAGATTGGAAGGAAGCAACTGGCCCTGTCCATGGCTGCCTGGGCGCTCCTCTTCCCGGACTCTCACCTCTCCCCGTGGAGTCTGCTCTCAGGCTGCCATGTACACTCTAGTCTGAATCTGGAACCCCTGGAGGTAGAAACCTCCTCTTGCCCAAAACCCATCTCACCTCCTGGCTGCAGTCTGCTCCTCCCCAACTCTGCTGGTCTCCATCTCGGTTGAGGGGGGCAGAGCTCCAGCTTCCTAAGCTCCCTCCTTAGCACGCTGAGCCATGTACCCTAACCAGCTTACCACTTCTGCTCTCAGAACCATTAATAACCCAACCACTGGAGGGGTGTGGGGCTGTGCCAGGCCTCAGGCTGGGTGCTAGGAGACACGGAGATGCCCAAAGCCAGCCCAAGCCCTCTCAGCACTCCTGTCTGATGCAGACAGGCAGCCGAGCAGTTACAACACAAGACATCGGAGCCATGACAGGGGAAGCAGAGGGTGCTATGGGAACTGGAGGAAGCACCCTCTCACCGCGAGGGCCAGGCGGCTGACACTCGGGAGAGAAGGAGGGAGCCGGCGGAGGCCAAGAGACAGACCAATGCCAGGCACCTGCTTTTTAGCGCCTGAGGCCTGGGTGAGGAGCAGGCATGCTGTGGGCCTGAACCCCTGGGGCCTTCCCAGCCTTGTAACCGTGCCTGGTGTGGGGTGGGGGTGGAGGGCAAGAGGTCAGGTTTCCCGCGGCCGACTCATGCCCAGAACGCAGGCCCAAGCTCAGTTACCAGCTCTCATGTAACCCGAAAGCAAAAACAGAAAGGAGCTTTGGCCCCGTCTCAGGGCCCAGGAGGAGGGGACAGGGCCTCTAAGTCCTGGCTCTGAAGATGCCAGGGCAGGGCTGAGCTCTGACATCCACCTTCCCTTACCTGCAGGCTGCCCCCAAATCCAGCCTAGCTCCCCTGAAGCCCCTCCATCTTCTCCCAGGCCTGGGTCACAAAACTCAGGGCTCAAGGGGGAGACAGCAAGAGGTGCCTGGGACTCCATCCACTCCAACCCTCCTCCTCTGAACAGACAGGGAAACTGAGGCCCAGATGTGACACAGATCTGTTCAAGTATGCAAGTATGAGCAAAGGCGTGGCGGGGTGCCAGGGTTCCCTACGCCTAGTGGGCACCCTGCCCTCCCCACGTCTCCCTGAGGTTGAGGCAGGGAGAAGGTATGACTGTGACTCAGAGGCTCCTTGGTGAGACAGAAAGGAAGGCATCCTCTACCCTCAGACCCGGTGACAGAGCAGGGTCGAGGCCTGCAGCCTCCACGTCTCCTCCTGCCCAGAGCCCCTGTCTCCTTCCTCCAGTGGTGAGGCGACCTGGGACAACTCATGAACCTCTAGGTTCTAGGTCCAAGGCCTAGAATGAAGGTGGTGGCGGCCAGTTCAAGGTCAACGCCCAGCATGGGGCCCATTACGCTGCGGCTCCCAGTAAACCTGAGCCCTGCCCAGTCTTAGCCGAAGCCCTCAGCTCAAAAATCCCAGCTCAAGGTCTCGCCTTCTCTCTCCTGGGTCCCCATCTCCCTCGAGGTCCACGACATCCACCACACCACGTGGACAGCATGGAGTGTGATGGCCTAGGCTGGGATCTTGCCTCTGCTGCTCACTGGCCACAGGACCCAGGGCGAGTCTGCGTCAATGGGGACAGCACAGTGACCGCCCTCATCAGGGCAGCACGGAGACCCCGTGACACAAAGGGCTTGGCAAACCAAGACACGCAGATCAACGGCAACTACTATTAAATATCAGCTGGGGTCTGGGGCCTCAGTTTGGGGCTGGGAATTCTCTGAGCATCAGTCCTTTCCGAGCCTCGGTGTCTGCCTCTTCCGAAGACACGAACCTCGGTTTCCGCATCTGGAAAATGGCACAATAGCCATAACCCCGGCAGGGCCATCCAGGCCACACACCCACCCCAACCCCGCCTTCTCGGCCAGCGCCCCAGGCACTCACTCTGCTGGACGGACTTGAGGCCGCGCAGGCAGGTAGCGGCCAGCAGGAAGCCACAGCCCGCGGGCGGCGTCCGGAGCTCCCCAGCCAGGCTGCAGGCGGCCCCCAGGCAGAGGGGGCCCATGGCGGCGAACTGCAGCGGGTGGTGGCGGCGGCCGAGCAGCAGCGCCGACAGGACCAGAGTGATCAGTGGTGTGGTAGTGCTGGCCAGCTGTGCCACGTCCAGGGGCACGGCGCTCAGGCCCACGTTGCCACAGGCCATCGAGGTGCCGAAGGTGAGGCTGAGCAGCAGCACCTGGCGGCGAGTGCGGCGGGGCATGAGGCGCCGGGCCCCCCAGCGGCACGCCACGGCCGCGGCCAGCATGTGCAGCGCCGAGAGCAGCAGGGGCCGCCCGAAGCCGTGCACGGTGAAGATCCACTTGTTGAGGCTTGACATGCTGGCCCCTGCCAGCAGCCACACGAGTGCTGCCACGGCCACGCGGGCCCGGCCAGGCCGCCCAAGGGCCCGGGGGCTGTCAGGGGGCCACTCGGGGGACCCAGCCACCCGAGCCCCACTAGCCCCTGACCCTGCCTCCGCTGAGGTCATCCTGCCGTCATGGTGCTCCGGCGGGCGGCGGCACATCCGTACCAGTGGGTCCGGAGCAGCAGGACAGCTCCCCAGCCACCAGCTCTGGCCCACCAGAGTCCCGCTCTGGGCCAGGCAGGACCCCAGGTCCTCAGACCCCCGGCCCAGTCTCAGACAGGTGAGGGCACCGCTCCTTGTGCCAGGCCTGTGCTCCCGGCGCAGGCAGGGCCGAACCCGGGCCAAGCGGCTGGCATGCCAGGCTCTCTCGTGCTCAAGGCTGGCCTAGTCGGCTGCAGGCACCTCTGCCCAGCCCAGGTGAAGTCTCCACTCTTCTGCCCGCTTTTAAGCCCGCTCCACGATAAGATGGAATCCCCTTCCTTTTTCTCTGCGGTCCAGACCTACTGCTTGTTCAGGCCGGGCCCAGGCCTGGCAGGCCGATGCGGGCATCGGCTCCCGGTGCTGCCCGGTGGTCGCGGCTCGCGGCTCGGTCCCTCCGACAGTGCGCCCAGGCCCAGCGGCTAGCTGACACACGGGCCCGCGCTCAGGCCGGTGCCAGGCGACGAGCTCGGCTCGGCTAGGCTCCGGAGGGCCTGCGCTCCGGCTGCGGCTCCCGGCGGCTGCGGCTCCCGGCGGCTGCGGCTCCCGCCAGGCTTCAGCACCGGCCGGCCCGGCGGGCGAGGCCCCGCGCCCTGAGGCCCCGCCTCCACCGCCGCCGCCCGCACCCCACCCGGAAAGTTGAGCTGAGCCCCCAAGCACCGCCCCCCGATTAGACCCCGCCCCCGGAGCCGGGAGGGCTACCTCGCTCCTCCCCCAAGCCTGCCGCCCGCAGCCCCTGCTCCGTCCGCCCAGTAGTCCCACCGTCCGCAGAGCCCCCCGCTGGAGTGGCCGGGCTGCCTGCCTCTCCTCCCCTCCCAGGGGCGGGTCAGGTCCCTCCACGCCCAGCGCCAAGGAAAGCCCCCCCAGCGCCAAGGAAAGCCCACCCCGCTCCCCAGAGACCAACGCAGGGCGGGACAGTGAGTGCCTTTCCGAAGGGAGCCCGATAGAACCTCCTGGCTCACAGGGGACTGCATCTTCAAGGACCCCCACCCAGGGACCCTCATCCCAGGACCCGTCTCGGGGCCACCCGATTGGGAATCAACATCCAGAGGAGTTGGACCGCCGGTCCCCTTAAGGCCCCTCCATAGTCCCTCCTTATTTCCAGCACTTCCTCTCTCTCCCAGTCCGGGGCCGGCTCCTCCAGGCAGGCAGAGGGAAACTGAATCAGCAAGGCCACCCGCATTTGTGGGAGCGGGGTACCAGCCAGCAGCCCCTGTCCCGTCCATTAGGCACTCGGAACTGACTCATAGCTGGACTTCCTGGGGTCCACCCTCTGCGCCCAGCCCTGGCAGGACAAAGAGCCTGGGTGGGCTGGGAGCCAGCGCAGCTGCCACTAAGCCCTTGCCCTTGGCTGGGTCTCTGCTTTCCCCTCTGAACGACGGATGCTCTCTTTGCTCAGGGTTGGGTAAACCGCGCACCCCTAGCAGAACAACATGATTCCGATTCCAGGCTGGACCCTGGACGCCGAGCTCCGCAGGGAGGTGCCCACTGCCAGCCGCGAGCCTCTTTCCTGACGTCGGGCTTCCTTCCCTGCGGAAGCTGCCCACCGGAACTCGGCTCACCCTTGGCCCGTTGTCGGACCACCAAGTCCTGAGGACAGCCGCCTGTCCGGAGGAGCAGGACCTCAAAGGGGAACCACTTAGCTCGGTCCGTGGCACCCCCTCGTGGCCAGACCTCGGAATGACACATGTCCCCCTAGCTCCATCACAATCACTCGACAAGGATTAGCACCAGCTGTGTCCTCCGCCCCGCACCTCAACCCCGCACCCCCGACACCCGCCCCCACCTTCACCCGAGACCGGCTGAATCAGACGCTTTCTTGTGGGCCCAGGAATCTGCATTTTTACATTTGCCTCTGGTGATTCCGATGCCCCCTGGAGCCTGCAAATAGCAGCTTAATTCTCTAATTGTAGGGCACGGGATTTCCAGGTCAAGGACTAAAATAGGGGGTATTTAGACAGGGTCTCTCCAGGAGGGATTGTGGGAGAGAAACTGAGCTAGCCAAGGGGCAACCTCCCCCGCCCATACTTCCTGAAGAAGAGGAGTTAGTGACCTCTAAGGGTTATATTCTTTTTGAGATTTCATCAGTTTTCCAGGAAGCTTCCTTTAATTAAAATATATTAATTTAAAAACTATTAAACACCCTGACCTTCACAGAGCAGGGAGTGATAACACACAGTGTTACAACTCCTCCAAGCAGCTCCTACCTGCCTGGCCTGATAAGGGGTGGGTTAGAGGATTATTCAAGATGACGCCTGGTTGGGCCATGGTGGGATGGAGAGAGCTGCCCACACTGCCAGGGGCAGGCAAGGGACAGGCTAAGGGCACAGCTCAAAGCAGGGGTTGTGCAGCCTGAGTGCTGGTGGGGGACTCAGACTGGGTCTGTCTGGGTCCAGAGCCTCAGGTTTGGTTTGGTTTTCTTTTGTTTTGAATTTTCTTTATTTGAGAGAAAGAGAGAGCATGAGCAGGGGGAGGAGGCAAGAGAGAGGGAGAAGTAGACTCCCCACTGAGCAGGGACCCCAACGCAGGCTCTATTCCAGGATCCTGAGATCATGACCTGAGCTTAACCAACTGAGCCACCCAGATGCCCCAGAGCCCTAGTTTTTAACCTGCCTTGACTTGTAGACTGCAAGACTCTCCATAGGATTTTCCCACGGGCAAAACTGTGGACTCCTTCGTTGTCCTTGGGGTCCATCCAAAAGCCCATAGCAGCCCAGAGAAGCCCGCCCTTGCCCACAGGCTCCCAAATCCCTCAGATCCGACTGCTGCCCTTTGGGGCCCCAACCTGGAAGCAGGTGATTCAGGGAGGGACTCTGGCAGGTACCAGGAGAAGAACCCATTTCTAGCAACTGGGCTATAGAGGCTACGGGACAGACCTCTCCTCTCATCATTGTCCCTAGATAAATCATTTCACTGCTAGGGCCTCAGTTTCCCCGTCTTGTGACATGATGAGCTCACAGGGATGAACATGCTAAGCAAACCCAGGCACCAGCCCATGCCTGTGAGATGGGGAGGCGGTCTGTCTGGAGTTCTATAGATCTAAATGTCGTCTAGACACAAACCTGGTCCCCAATATCCAGGAAGGGCCTCTGTTTATCAGACTCTCACTATGGGGCCCCGCAGCAGACATGCTTGTGCTCTCACTCACATCCCTTCTCGGGGTCCAGCAGATTGTGCCAGGCTGGACACATTGCCCAGAATCCACAGGTGGGCTGGGCTGGGCAGACCCCCTCTCTAGGCTTTGGGACATAGGCTGAGGAAGTGAGAGGGGCCGGGAAATTGAACTGGTAGGAGACAGTCACTGCTGGGCCACGCTCAGGGGGAAAGACACAGAAACTACTGAGAATCATGGTCAGGATGGAACTTTGAGCCCCAACTTCTGTTTCCCTACCACCCCTGGCTGCCCCTGAGTTGGTGGGTTGGTTTTCTTCAGCTAATGTCCTTTGATTTGAGTAGGATTCAGTAATTTCCTGCTCCTCAGAACCAAACACGCCCAAACTAAAATAGTCCCTTTGGAGGGTAGACCACACCCCATTGGTACACCCTCGAAAGCCCAGTGCAGGGGCGTTCCTGTCCACCCTCTCTCTAGCTGACCTGAGATGTGCCACTGCCAGTCTCCTCCCCCTGCCAGTCTCCTCCTCTTTTCAGTCTCCTCCCCCTTCCAGTCTCCTCCCTTTGACAGTCTCCTCCCCCTGCCAGTCTCCTCCGCCGTCGTCGGAGGGACCTGTGGCTTCCAAACTTGGTGTGTCATCCAGGGAGGAGGGAGCCAGAGTTGGGTGGTGGCAAGTACCTGGGGCCTGAGGTCACTGGGTCAGGATCTGGGCTCTGCCACCTCCAGGCTGTGTGACCTGAGGCAAGCTTCAGACATCTCTGAGTCTCCACGCTTCTCTAGGACCCTGAAGGAACCACAGAGCAGGTTCTGAAACCTCTGAGAAGCGCGCTGGTGGTGATCAAGGAGGGACAAGAGAGCAAGCTCTCTGGGGGTCCTGGACCCAGACATTTCACCTTGAAAATAGGCTGCCTCTCCATGTGGCTTTCTGATACTCTGATGTTTGTTTCAATATAAGAATTTTTTAAATCAAGTTGCCTGGGTGGCTCAGTCGTTGAGCATCTGCCTTCAGCTCAGGTCATGGTCCCGGTGTTCCAGGATGGAGCCCCGCATCAGGCTCCCTGCTCCATGGGAAGGCTGCTTCTCCCTCTCTCACTCCCCTTGCTTGTGTTCGCTCTGTTTCTGTCAAATAAATTTTTTAAAATCTTAAAAAAAAAAAAAGAATTTTTAAATCACCTACTTGTCATCCCTGCCCAGACCCTAAATATTTGAAACTGGAGCTCTAGGAAAAGGAAAAGCTCTAGGAAAAGAGCCCATCTAAGGGCAGGCCCCCCCTTCCTAACCTCAGTGAGGTGGGGCATGTGGGGCGCCTCCGTGGCCTGAACCCCACTTCCCAGAGGTCAACCCAGAGTTCAGGGCCCTCCCTGAACAGGCAAGGCCTCTGGCCCCTGGCTGCTGAGGCCGGGAGTGGAACCCTGTGTTGGGGGAAAATAACCTCTGGGCTCCTGGGCCTCAGGTCGCATTTTGGGTTCTGCCATGCAGTGAAAACCACCACGGAAGCCCCCATCTTCAGTATTTGAGTGGAAGAGCCAGGAGGCCACCCCAGGCCAGGCCTGTGTCTCCTAAGCCACGTCCCCCACCTGACATTGTGGGTGAATCACACGCCCTTGCTGAGCACCAGTCACCTTATCTGCAAAGTAGAGATGAAAACAAAAATATCCACAACCGCAGGGGTGTGAGAGATCATCGGCAAGGAGATGTTCCCTAAATAGTAA